>JANHGO010005018.1:0-23772 GCA_024606505.1 Aquila spilogaster
AGGGTTTGTATTAAACTAAGCTGCAACTGCTTCGGTTTGCATTGCGTCAGGAGTTCCACCGAACAACTTCCTGCTCGGAGAGGCGGCTTCTCGTCTGCAAGGAGTTAAAGTGATGAACTTTGCGATAGTGGCAGTCGGACACATGCGAAACCCATCTCTCCAGCACTTGAGAGGTCCTGTGCCTTGGACTGGATTGCTTTTCCATGTCCTAACGCAGGTCTCTCTGTGCAGGAGCAGAACAAAGTGCGCTTACCACACCCAGCCGTGGTTACTCGGGGAGCCTAGCACTGTGTTCTGACACGACACTGTGACTTCACTGAAATGGAATGATTAGGTTCAACTCATCAGCGAAATATTACTTAATTAGCAGCGTAAAGATGGCCAAATTAAAAATGGATCTCTCCCGTGATTAAACTAACAATCAGTATCTGGTGAGTTCCTGCTTGGGAAGCCCTGCCTGGCTGCTGCTGGTTTAAGCAAAAGCTTTTGAGGGTATTCTTTACAAGAAGAAAGAACTTAAAGCAGACCACAGAGAGCCTGCTATAAAGCAGTTATCATAAAAATGGAAGTGGTAAAGTCATATACAGTAACTGGAAAACATTGACTTCTCTTTTTTTTTTTTTCCCAGAAATAACCTGTTGAAACCCAGCATCGAGTTCTGTTCGTATGTTTCTTGCCCGTTCTTCCAGTCACCCCCTTTTCTCATCAGCTTCCTTTGTTAATTGTCAGTGTTAGGTCTGGGCTGCCCCATGGGTGCCACCAGGAGGTTTGTCTGCATGCAGATCAACGTGTGCTTTTGTTAATGTGTGGACGGAGGTCTCTCCCCTCCTTATCTTGGCCCATAGTTAAATGTAAATTCAAAACGAATGAAACCTTGGAGCTTCAGTATAGATATATTCCCATGGCTGCTGTAGCTTGAGGATGAGGTGACATACTGAAGTAGTAGCTCACAGTAAAATGCATTGCTTTTTTCACCCACTGTGAGCGTACGAAGTATCAGCTTTGTTTTAAGTTGTTCACCAAAATTAGTGAGCTGAGAAACTTCGGAATGGGTCAGTGAAAGCTTTAAATAGGGGAACTGTTGCTAGAAGGAGCTTCCTCAGGAAGGGGGGAGCAAAGAGTTAATATCGGCACAGGGCAGACAATGGGAGCTGTGAGTAAGAAATGTGTAAGCCACCTCCTTGCTGCATTTCTTTGGACACTGGCAGGGGAATACTGGCAGTCTTGTGCCTGCATTGTTCTATTCATTTGCACACCTGCTTACAGATAAGGGAAAACCAGCCTTAGCTTTTGCTTATGATAATCTAGAGATGATTTTTTCACGTTCTTCTTTTCTTTGTGATACCTCTGTCAGCTAAAACTCATTTACAAGGCCTTCTGTCCTCTTAGTGTTCAGTGTCAAAGTACATAAATCAGTCGAGCCACAGGAGAAATAGGGATTGCTTTGCAATATTTTCACTCAGTATTTGGCTGTTAGCTCAGAGCAATTCTGGAGTGGCAAATAACTCACACTGCAACAGAAATTAACCTCTTCAGAAAGAATATACCCAAGTTTATTGTGAATCTTGCACGCTGCTTGGTCTGGAACACTTTTGTTTCACTCTTTCAGAGTCATATGGGCTTTTTCAGCTTTGTGATCCATACAGAGGGAGCAGTCACTACTCGATAAACCTGTGTGGTTTGGGTGAGGTTTTCTGGAAAATTTGGATCTGGAAAGAAAAGACGGTAATAAAATTGTCTATATATCTTCTTGGGGACAAAGTTGGGCTGTTCCTCATATCTTCTCATAGGGCTTTTCTGAAATATTCAGATTAATGTAAGAATTTGTACTGTTTCATTTCGTGGATGGATACACAGTTCTTTTTCACTTTGTGTGGACAGATTGGTTGCGTTGTAGTGCAGGAAAAGTCGCTTCTGAAATACGGTTGGCCCAGGAATATTTCATAGAGGATAAAGAATAAATGAAAGGTGGAAAAACTTGAAGTTAAGCACTCAGTATTGTGAGAAAGGCCAATCAGAAGTGAGGGTCACATAAACTGCTTCAAATATTTTTTTCAGTTAAAACCTTCAATAACTGATACAAATTAATTCTGGTATCATACAGAAATTGAAGCCTCTTTTTTTTTTTTCCTGCTCCAGACACTGTTTAAATATCAGTGTTGTACAAGAGTCTGGTATGCAGACCACTTCTCTAAGCTGTCTGGGAACCTCTGCTCCTTCCCAGGGCAGACCAGCAGAGGTATGCTTAGCTTTGCACATCTGCTGCCTAGGTTGAGTAGGAAGACTGGTGTGTGCAAAAGGATTTGTCAGCTGTGTATGAAATGGTTTACTTTTATTAAACAAGTGTTTTTTTTTCTGTGCATGGGCCTTTTCCTTAAATTATTTCTAAGTTCCCTGTGGGGGAAGAGTGTGGCTTTTTTCACTTCTGGTGGCTGTGGCTCTGCTTTGTAAGGGATTGAAAAGGTCGATCTGTGTGTCTGGTTATCAAAAATTGCTTCCTTTCCTGATGACGATGGCTAAAGTAAAGTAATAACTCGCTTAATTCCAGCCCTCTTGAGCCCCTCCTTGCAATGCCTGGATCTTAAACCCAGCAAAAATAGGATTTTATAATATGTAATGGATTAAAAAAAAAAAAAAGTCAGCAGTATCC
Organism: Aquila spilogaster; assembly: GCA_024606505.1. Taxonomy (NCBI): domain Eukaryota; kingdom Metazoa; phylum Chordata; class Aves; order Accipitriformes; family Accipitridae; genus Aquila; species Aquila spilogaster. The sequence continues at coordinate 2,651 of JANHGO010005018.1, forward strand.
TGGAATGCTGCAGTACACATCGTGCTCTGTAAGCAGATTGACAGCCCTGTGGCCACAGTAGCTAATTGCGATTGCAGCTTGGAGATAAATGAGCACTCGCTGTGCAGCTCAGTGGTATTTTAGGCAGCCAGCACGTTGGTGGAGGCATTGCCAGCGCACGCTTCCAACTGCAGAAGCAAAGGCTGCGGAGGTCAACGTCTGATGTGTGGGAGCTGGAGCGATAGGATGTTCTTTTGCTTCATTCTTCTCTCTGTAGGTGGCTGCTAATATCTCGTTATGGAATCACACAAAATTTAATCTTGAAAGGGACCTCGGGCAGCCTTAGTCTTTTGCTCCAGGCTGGGTCAGCGATGAGATCGGGTTCCTCAGGTGTTATCAGGTCTGCTCTTGAAAACCTCCAAGACAGGAAACGGCGCAGCCTGGCTGGGTGATCTGTTCCAGGGCTGGCTGACAAACTGAAAGAATGCCTACAAGTTTGTGATGCTGACAGTCTGCTTAATCCTGGTGAAGCCAAGGGCTGTGTCTCATTGCCATTTGTCCTATTTCGTATCGGACTTCCTAAAACTGTTTTCATTTTCACCATGGACGTGTATTTGTTTTCTAACATTCCTATATGGTTACACTGTTCCTTTTCCAGAATTTAATGTCACTGAAGGCCCAAACCTCTTGTGAAGTTTCTTTCTTTCCCAAGCTCAGAATTTGAACCACTTCTCTTAATCTGCAGTGGCTGTCCTACGCCTGTCACATATAAACACCTTTTATCAAATGCCCCTTCGCTGCTCTCAGTAATTCTTGAAAACCTGTAACTTTTTAACAGCCCAGTTTTCAATAGAGGGCCTTTCTTTCCAGACTTTCCTAGTGATAAGTAAGCTTAAACCTCACCTCTCCTCCACTCTTCTCTCCAAGTGTCAACATGGAAATACTCCTTCTTAGTTTCCCCTTACTTGCATTAATGTGGAATTATTTTTGAGAAGGTTAGAACAGAGGTGCAGGGCCATGTTCCTTCCCATACACATGAAGGTGCTGAGAGTCATCGCAGCCGGAGGAGTGGGAGATCAAGATCACATGCACCACTATCAGAATGCTCCCCTTTCCAGCGCAGCGGAACCTTACTCACATCTGTCACCTTTGGTGTCACACAGGAGAGGTATGAAATAATGCTTCTGATCCCTGAGTAAGGATCTATTTGCAGTGATAGGCAGTGGCTACCGACTGTATCTTCGTCTCTGTTCTTCTCATCTTAATTCCAGATTGCTGTGCTGATGGTTAAACATTGACTGTGCTGCTGCTTCCGTTGCATGGGTGTATGTTGTAACCATAGGTAGCTGTCTGTCTTCTTTAAAACTGCCCTTTTGTCAGTTAATTTGTTATATCAATGAGTTAATAATTCTTCTCAGTCTTCTGAAATTGTAGAGTTGATTGCCTAACCACAAATGGTCATTCTCCCATAAGTCGTGTTTGATTCCATTGTGCTGTGATAGAAAGCTGAAGAAACAAAATATTGTGCAGCTCATTTTTAACATAACTCAGATTTTTACATAAAAAGGAGCGCTGTCTTTGTAGGCAGCTTTTTAGATGCTAAGGAATTTATACTTTCAATAATCTGAGACGGTGGCTTCGTACGGTGCCTTCAGTCTTTGGAGGAAAATGTGCTCCTCTGAAGTTTTCTATTTGTATAATTAAGCTTTGTTTCTAGTGAGAAAATATGATAACTATAATATATATTATGCCCAAATGTTGGAGTGATTTTCTGATTCTTCCTCACATGAAAGCTTCGCCACCCCACCCTTCTCCACCTTTACTGACCTTCCTCTTCTTGGTTTACTGGTGGACGTAGTATAGTTACCAGTATATTTGTAAAGTGCATGTTGTATTGATAGCAGAAAAAAATTGACAGAGCAAATGTTCCTGTGGCTTCAGATCATCTCTTTGAGAGGCTGACGACTGCCATCACTGCTGCCTGCGAGGGAGGGATGGTTTGGGGATGGTCACAGCTTTCCTGATGCTCCGAACAATGGATTGCAACTACGTGATGGAAAATGAACTGTTATTCTTTGTAGGTACAAGAGGCCCATCTGCGTGGTCTGTCAAGGAAAAAGCTCCTGCTGAAGCCATTAGCTTGTTTCTGTGAGGGCTGGGGTTCAGTCCTGTTCAGAGCTCCTTCGTCACCATCAACTGGTTCATTGCTCTGGATCCATCAGTGATCTGTTTCTGGAGATTAAGAAAAGAAAAAAAGGCATTCACAATTTCTTTGTGAATAATAAATTGTGACCTTTCTGTGTTCTGATACTAAGTCTGTGTGATAGAGGAAAAAGGGTCACAACTTCGTGTCTGGTGGAGCTTGTTAACTAAATCCAGTGAAACATTCAGTGCTGAAATAACTGAGTTTTGCATTTTGTTTTACAATGAAGGGAGAAAGAGAAAATAGTGATTTAAGTGATAAATGGAAGCGAGGTAAAAGAGAGAATGGGGAGAAGCCTTGCAGTGAGAACAAGACTGCCCATTCCTTTTCCCAGAAGCAGAGCTGTCTTTATGGGAGTTGATGCTCCGTACTCACAAAGGCAGATGTGAAGAAAGCTTCCCGAGGCCGCCGGCTGAGATGTGTGAATCAGTATTCCAGCACTGACCTTTCGATGCCTCTGGTTTCCATTCCAGTTCTTGAGATCTTGTGATTAACCCAATGAAGTAATGTTTAATCATTTAACCTTCCTTTGCCTGTGTTGCAGCAGTCACAGGAAATCTATTTCCAAACCAAAACAACAAATCATCTTTGAAAGGGACTTAGTGAGCAAAAGTATCCCAAAACGCGGTAGGGAGTGAATCACTGAGAGTCGGGTCCGGTCTGAATGCTTTAATTTTGGGGGATATGTTGTGCCTGTAAGTAGCTGATCTTTATGGCTTTCTTTGATTTCTCTTTTAAAGCAGTAAATTATGGACATTGTTTGGCTTTTATTTCGAATGCTTAGAAAAGAAAAATCTTAGTGAAAAGATTGTTCCCTGGGCAGGATTTGGAACAGAAAAAATATCTGTTGTGAAATAGGTAAAAGTTGTGAAACTGGTGATCGTATTCTCTGAGAAATGAAACTTGGAAGGTTTTTTTTTATTATTGCAGATGTCGCAAAGATTTGACTAATGAAATGTAAGGGAGCAACCGAGCAGAACCGTTTCTGAACCTGTTTACATTGATGTCAATGTGGAGACTCAAAGATATACTTTTGTTGTGACCCTGTTGTGTACATTGCCATGTAAATTATTTCTATCTGTGACGACACCGCATCATGGGAAACGGGGAAAAAAAAGTCCTAAATTTCTCTCTTTTGGCTTATTTAGAAAGTTTGGGACAGGAGGAGAAGTTCCCCACTGCAGTTTGAAGGACCATCGCTGTGCTTTCCATGGGTCACTGTGTAACAGATAAAGAATGTGGAGAAAAAAAAAATAGAACAGAATGAAACCAGAAAAACCACAAACTTTAAAAAGGAATCAGAGTTTTAAATTAAAAGTGAAAACTCATAAATTAATGAGGTGACCAAAAATGGTCACGACTTTTTTTTTTCTTTTCTTCCTGAAACAAATCCGTTGCCCTCTTTGCAACACTCGGATTGTTGGTTTCAAAGCAGTTGCTGCTGTTTGCTGGAGGTGAGCAGGAGGGCTTTCAGGCAGCCTGGTGTTCTGCAGCCGTGTAGAAATCTTGTGAGGAGGAGAGCTCTGTGTTCTTCAGAAATGTGACCAAACTGATGTCCTGTGCTTAAATGAGGGCCGTGCAGTCAGCCTATATGGGATTTATTATATTGAATAGCGGCAGTATGTTGAGTCAAATGACAATTACACCTTACTGCTGTATTAAACCAGCTGGACTGCAAGTGTTAGTCTATAGATCCGTTGCTAAAGAGTTCATTTCCAGCTTGTGAGCAGTAATACAAAAGTGCGCTGGTAATGGGTCAGTATGTTAAAATGGGAACACTAACTGCCTCCATTGAAATACATGGTGATGTATCTGAACAATGGGATTGTTTTATTTTAAATATCCTTTATGATGAGGTTTACAGAGCTGTGAAAAGTTCTGGCTCGCCTTGTAAAAGTGCAAGTAGTGTTCTCATCTGTGAGCATTGTGAAATGGTGGAAAGAAATTAGGAACTGAAAAGACCATGGTCACATTCAGCTCGGTTTGTTCGGGGCAGACATCTTATGAAATCCCTGCAGAGGAGGCACTGCTGCTGTTCACCTTGGCAGAGAAGAAATTCTGTCATTGGAAGGACAGCGTTACTGTTATGTTTAATAACTTCTTTGTTTTAAATAGCTGAAAGTGTATTTCTGCTCTTGCTTTAGGTGAAGGAATAGGAATACACGTTGCCTCCTCCACATGCAGAGTTTATTTCCTTTTCTTCTCGCTGCGAGCACACCGCAGTGCTGCATCCTTTGCAGTTCCCATCCCGAGTGCCCTGTGGGGCTGAGTGCTGTGTGCACTGCTGCTCGCCCCATCTGCGCTCCTCTCTCCTTCGGTTGCCTTGGGTTGCTGGCTGTAAAATCACGAGGAGGGAGTTGTAGTTCGGGAAGGAGCTGCCCTCGATGTTGCAAGATTTTCGGGCTTAGCTCACTGCTCAGCGATGGTATTTTGTTATAAATGGCAATGTTTGTCAAATAATTTTTGTAAATTGCTGTATTCCATTCTGCAGCGACACATTTGCAGACCGGGATGTGTCACCCTGAGGTGTTGCTCCTGGTTGCAGATAGCAAATTTGCCCCTTCAGGGATATTCTAAAAACCCTTCATATTCTCTTGAGGTTAAAAACATCCCACGGTGTAGGACTTTTCCTCTCCCCTAATTCAAATGAACTTACACCGCCTGTGAGAATCTACATTTTTGCTTTTATAAAAGGTTTGCTGTTTATGTGGGAGATGCTGAGACTCCTGAGTTTGTCCTGAGTCAAAGCAGGTAACGCATTCTCAGCATGGCTTCGTAAAGAGGAGCTCAGGTCTCTTATAGTCCTTCATTTCTGCCACCTTTCTTTCTTTTAAAACATTCTAAATGTAACTGCAGATGTGATGAACTTTGCAGCTCTGTTTTGGAATTAGCTGTTTTGAAACAGGTCCTGGGTTTGCAGACAGATAATGGGATTGCTGTGTTCTGGCTTTGTTTTGAGAAAGTAACTTTTATTGTTGCGGATGATATGGAAGGAATTAATTCCTTTTGCTTGCTTAAGGAATAAGGTTGTAGGGACACTGGGAATACAAAGATACAGGGAAAGAAGCATCACAAACCATTGCAAACGTGTTTCCATAGTAAATGAACTCAGTGCCGCTTGCAGAATTTTGGAGAACCGTCTGTGGAAGGAGCACCAAAAACTGAAGATGTGTAAAAATTCGACACTGACCATCTCTCTCTCTTCCCTCAGAGCAGAAATTCAGTTTGGCCTTTTTGTTGTTAGTGAGGAAGTCCCAAAGCAAGGAGGATACTGCGATCACGTACGTTTTGAGGTGTGTTCAGTTTAGGGTTTGTCTCACTAATAACATTCTCTTGTTCGCTTGCAGGATTTTGCTTCCCGGGCTAAGCTGGCTGTCCAGAACCTGGTACAGAAAGTTGGGTTCTTCGGCATTCTGGCCTGCGCCTCCGTAAGTGCACTGCAGTGACAGAGGGCATTGTGATCACACGTTGCAGGCCGACTGTGGCACAGTGAGGTTAATGCTGTGAGCTGTGTTCTGTTTGAGTCCATATGGGTCCTCACATCTTGTTTGCTATTTGTGTTCTCTGTGCTGCTCAGGGAAATGGGATGGTTGTGGTACGGCAAGTACAATAGGATGGAGAAACTCCAGTCCTAGATTAGTACCAAACACAGTGAGTTCTGCATGAATGCACAGCTAACAGTTATTACCCTTCCTTCTGTTTTACCTTTGGGCTTCATGACACCAGTTCTTGTGGCAAAATAGTGCCTTTGGAATAGTATTGTTTCCTTTTTAATCCATCAGAAGAGTACTGTGCAACAGAGGATCTCCTGAGTTCCTGGGTGGCTTTTTTAATAGAACAGCTCGTTCTGTAGTTTAGCATGGCACCAGGAAACCTATTAAGAAGGGTTAGTTCACTCAAGACACAAGCAGCATCTCACAGCAGACTTAGATGGGTCTGAGCTGAGGCATTCCCAAAACTGACCGAGTGTCTGTGTTTCTGGCATTAGTTGGAGGCCATGTCTTCTCTAACAAAGGCAAATGCATGCTGCAGCTCCCTGCTGTTAGTGGGCGTCCGGCAGATCAGATTGTGTGCTCCTGACAGCTTTCCTGTTGTGACTTTCCTAGCCCAGATTATTAGCTGGCAAGTTACAGCTAGAGCTACGTTGTTACCTCCAGTTTCTGCTGGGATTAGTATACCTGTACTTATAGTTTCTGCTATTTCTTCAGATGTTTGTGTCCAGTGGCTTGACACTTTCAGATTCAAAGATGGACATTAATTGAAAACAACCTGTGTGAACCTTGACTGGGATATCCATCTGTAGTAGTTCTCCTAAATCTGCTCAGGAGGTGTCTGTGGGTTATTAGGAGCTGAGGGGAGCAGAATGCAGCAGACGGTTTCAGCCATGGCTATCTGAATTGCTCATAGATTTATTTTTCTAAGGCAGACATGGTATAAGCATTTCCACTGATGCTATTTTAGTGCTTGAAGTAGACTAATACTGTTCTTTTGAGTTAAAAAATTCTCAACTGTCTGAGGTTTAAATCTCCCTGGAAGCTCGATGAGAACTGGTAGGAATGATGTGCCTTACTCTCCCATCCCACACACAAACGCACAGAAATGTGATTACTGCGAAGAGGGGAATTGTTAGGTCCCCTATGATCCCATTCTTCTGGAATAACCACAGCCATTAGCCAGCTGCTCAGCTGATGAGGTATTAATTCCACACTTGTGTAGCATCTCTCTTAGTTTCCTAAATTGTAGAGATGACAATGTTAGCCATTTGCTCAAATGTAAGTAACCTGTGCTAGCTGGAAAGAATTAAGCTGATTACAGCTGCTGGCACACAACTTGTGTTTACTAATCTTTTGAACTGCCTTAATGTTTAGAGTGGAGACATAGGTTACAAGCTGTTCCCTAAGTCTTTCCGTCCAGTGAGCTATGAGGCTGCTCCTGTGCTCTGACTCACTGCTCTGCAGTCACCATCTTGTGAGCCATCCCCGTCCGTCTGTCTTGTGTAACGAGAGCAGCTCGTGGACGGCGGGATGAGTTCCTGGGGGAGCTGGGTGAGGTGGAATGTGGATAAATAGGGACCGTGAGGAAGGGATTGCTGGATGGGAGAGGTGATGTGTAAGCTCTCCGTAGTTCCTGCTTAGTGATAAACATTTGCTTAACTTCTTCCCTACTTGGTGCAGCGTTCCTCAGTGTGCCCTGAGCTCCAGCTTCCTTCTGCCTGTATGCAGGCTGCCTTGGGCTGGGGGAGGGATGGGAAGTTGTGGATCCACTGCAGTGCACTTGAGGACTTGTAAACGTTGGTTGTAGAATAAATGCAGAGCAGCAGCAAGTGGGGAGGTGAAGTGTGGGAGGAGAGGCATTAAAAAAAGCATAGGGATTCCAAGCTGTAATGGCTTCTGAATGCTACATAAAAACACAATCAAATAGAGTTTAAAACTTTGCAAATGTATGCAGTGAAGTCAACTGAGTGTAATGTGTAGTGGCAATAGGAAAACCATATTATTGTCTTAGGCCTAATTGCTATGTAAAGGCAGCTCTGGGAAAGGAATGGAGCAAGGAAGAGATCCTCGCTGTGGCTGGTGGGAATTTGTGAGTGTGCCCTCCTGCCTCTGTGGGCGTTTTTGACACTTCTCAGTGCTGCACACGTGTGTGGTTTTTTTTAAAAAGCAAATGGAGAGAGCCCTTCTCTGGCCAACTCATACACCCCGACATGCAGCCAAGTCAGCTTTTTACTGTGACAGGTTTAATGCGTTGGTGGTATGCATGGGTACCTGTACCCAAAGCATGCTGCTCTCTACGGTGATAGCAACGCAGTGGTTAAAATGCACTGTGAATTTATTGAGGTGGGGGAAACCCAAACCAGCCAGCCAAGGAGATACCTGAGCCCTAAGCAGGCTCTGGTGTGGGTAACTCGCTTACCATCCTCCTATGCCCGAGACAGATGTCAGAGGTGAAGAGGATTTGAGTTGAAGTGGGGCATATTTAGAGACCGTTTCAGATTTCTTCCTATGCAGGTGGTGGTGTGGGTGCTCATAAATTTGAATTGCCAGTCTGTAACAGCTAAGTATAACCCCCAAAGCTTTGTCACACATTTCAGATTTCCATTCTCTATTTTTTATGGTCTTAAATATCTACACTCTGTATTGGTTAGTGCAACGGAATAGGATATTGCAGCACTGCTACTGTGAATTAAACGTCCCCCTGTGTTTGCTCAGACTGAGTGTGAGAGGTTGGAATTTGGATATTTTTTGGTTTAAGTTCAGGAATATTGCACAGACAGTATCGCAGTACCAAATGTCAAACCAAGGGCTTAACATTAAAAAAAAAAAGATTCTAATTTTAAATTAAATACATATGCTTAATAAAATCTAATCAGTGCATTTAAACTGGATACATATGACTCTGAATGCCAGTTTGTAATGCACTTTCTCAGATGGAAATCACTGGAGATGGTTTGATCGCTGGCTTCCAGGAGCGATGTGCTTGTGTGAGGGGGAATTTGATAAATCACTCGGGATGGCTTTGCTGTGGTTTCTGTGCATTTCGCAGGGAAGACTTTTTGTTGGCTTCTTTAAAATCAAGGGGTAAGGAGGGACCTTCAGGGTGGAATTGTCTGGGATATGTCTAGCTGAGTCCTTCAGACTTATGTGTTGTAACGTTCTTATTTTTGTAAGTACCAAGACACAAGAGTTTTAGATCAAGGTGAACAAGGGGAAAATGTTCATTTTTCAAAGTCTGTAGTATTTCTGTTCTTATGGTAAAACACTTCAATGCATGACCTTTTCTCCTTCGTGCTTTATAGATTCCCAACCCTCTGTTTGACCTGGCCGGGATAACATGTGGACACTTTCTGGTTCCCTTCTGGACCTTCTTCGGGGCCACTCTGATTGGGAAAGCAGTAATTAAAATGCACATCCAGGCAAGTACATGCTACACCTCCCTCCGGCCTGTGGCCTGAAGGCTTTTCTTATTCTTTTTCTTTTGACTGTTACACTGTGTTACTTTGTAATGAACTGTGGAGTCTCCCTTCCTGACCTGAAGTAATGGAAATTAATTTGGTGCAGAGGATTTACAATAAAGGATCTGCTAGGCTTCTTACACTCGAAACTTAGGCAACTGAATAATTTATAGCTACAAACTAATGAGCTCACTGCCCACACCGCTCAGGAAATTGGTGGTTAGCCAAGTTATTTACCTACGGTTTTTACCAGACTGAAAGGAGTTCATACTCATAATGAACTTAGTTTTTGGTAAAAAATACTCATTTTAAAGGGCAGTGGAGCTAGCCTTTACCAGTTAAGCGGCACTTTTGAATGTTCTCTTTTATCTGAGTTGAGTGTATAGGGAAAGCCCCACTCCTTTCAGTGCCTGCCCCCTGCAGAAAGCACTCCGGGGTGGGGTACGTCTCTGGGAGTGTCGTCCATCGTTTCCAGGCGTGCTCAGCGATTTTTGGTGTTCTCGGTCTGTTCTTTTGAAAGGGCCTGGTTTCAGAGAGGGCCTCTTCCATTTCTTTTCTTGCGAACTCAGAGTCTTAGCGGATGTTCTGAATTTGGCAATCAGAATCCCAGATTGCTTTCAGAAATGTTGAGTCTTGCTTTTAAGATGCATCACCGTTTTGTCCGATGAAAGATGAAGTATCGATTCCCCAGTGATGGTTCACTTGTGGCAGCATGGTTAGCACGAGATCATGAGCTACATCACTCCATTTGTAATGATTAGAGCCTGGGATTTCAGCTGGGGCTTTTTTAAAGCATCTCCATAGGTCTGTGCCTGTAGCTTTGTTGCTTGGAAATCTTTGCTGTCACTGCTTTAAAACAGCAGAAACTCAGCAGATTACTCATCTAGCACCCGTATGAAGCTGCTTAAAAACCTCTTCCTTTTGCCCTAAATAGAGGCTTTATTCCTCCATTCTTTCTTCCCATCTTTTTGTAAATGGTTATTTTGCTTCGCGTACTTTTTCAGCAGAAGATAACAAAAAGATGGGAACATTCTGTCCCTTACTGTGACAGAACTGCTTTTTCTCCATATTTTTTTTTGTGTTCCCTGAATTTTTCTCCTTTTAAACACATGTGCTGTTAGAATTTGTTCTGGCAAATGGAAAACTGAAGTGGCATTTGTAAAATACTCCTTTCATTTGCTTCAGTGAGATAGGAGAATGTTTGCTGTGCAGTTCGTGATGCTCTGCACAGGTCAGATGTAGGGTTAAAAAAAATCCCATCTCTTGCAGTGTTGGAAAATGATCGTATTTTGTAATAGTTTTGCTATTAGAATTCTCTTCTCTGCGATGTTTGATTTCAGACATACTCTTGTGCAATAGCTCTGATTTTTGCAGTGATCTTGCTGCAATTTGAAATTTAGGAAATGTAGCGGTCATTGAAGAGGTTTGTAATGAAACCTTTCTCTGGACAGGAAGGAAGTGAGCACAGTGGCCGTCCTGGAGCTGCCTGTAACTGACCGCTTCCTCTGGGCCACAAAATCATTTCGTATAGTTCTGGTCACTGCCCTTATCTCCCCATAGTGAATGCACTTCTCGTTAGATCATGCTGAAATTGATATAAGGAGGCTGTGGGAACTGTTTGCACATCCACGCAGGGTCTTTGCAAACAAACAAGCTGTCAGATATGATGAAAGAGAAATTAGAAAAAGCTACTTTAAAAAAATTAACACTTTCGAAGGGAGAGGTAATTACAGATATTTGGACTTTGTGCAAACTAAGCCACGTGTTCCAGAATTATTCTGTTTCAAATTATCTGTTGCCTTACAGACAGTGCTAATCCAACTGTTCTGAGTGGGTAGGCAGCCAGCACTTCACTCTCCACTTGGTGTTTCTTTGGTAGAGTTCTCACATGAACAAGGGGACTAAAAGGTGTATAATTTTCAGTTCTGTGATCTTTAAGTACATGTGTTTGTGTAAGGGGATGTGAACTTTTCTGTGCAGTGATGACTGTTTTTCTATTAAAACATTGTTGATGGAGTAAAGTGACCTTGAGCTTCTGGGAATGTAAGCTCAGGGAGGATGCGTATGGCTGGTAACACAGGCTATGAAAACATTGCAAGAAATGACATCCATGAGGAAATAGAATAATAAAGCAAATAGTTCTCTATTTTTGAAAAGCCTATTGAAAAGCAGAAGAGTGAGTGGAAAGCTGTGTCTGAGTGCTGGAGAAGCTGTTTGATCAGAAAGGAGCACAAATGGTCGTGCTCCATTCTTTGCTTGCCCTTCAATCAAACATTTCTCTAACTGATGTTTTCCTTCCTACAGAAACTTTTCGTTATTATAACATTCAGCAAACATATAGTGGAGCAGATGGTGTCCCTCATCGGGTGAGTAACTCTATAGCACAGTCATGTCTTTGCTCAGTAGGTGGAAAAGTACTGGAAGAGTCGAATCAAATGCACTGAAAATGGTGCTGTGCTTCTGGTTTAGGTCTTGTTTGTGGCTTCATTCCTCATGTCAGAGGTTTCAAGTACCTCAGAAGTGTAACAGTGTTGAAGGTCAGATGGTCTGGGTATATAATACCTCCACTGAGCTTCCACCCAGCAACACCATATCACTATCCCAGGTATAGATTGCTACACTCTGAGCTGCTAATGCTGTTTTTGCTGGCTTTCCTCAGTGTTGTACGTGATCCCACAACAAAAAAATGAATTGTTGGGATTTATGCAGTGTCCTAATAATAATAATAAACATCTCCTGAAATTTAAACTGCTTTATATCTGTAAAATATATTAAATTTCTCATAAAATGACATTTCCGGTCTGGTAATCCAGCAGATGAGATGTTAGCAACTCCTGTTTAACCATGGAGAAGTTCGATAAACTGTTCAAATGCAAACAAAGGTGCAACACATTCATCTTCAGTGCATTAAATTGAGATCAAATGAGAAGGATTTCATTTTAAAACTTGGGCTTAATTCTTCAAAGGAGCGGTTGTTGCACTCAGGTCGAAAGCTACAGCCCTTTTTCATTACACTGTTCCATTTCTGCAGTGTCAGGGATGCAGGTTTAAAACTTCGCATGCGATTAACATTTAAATAGAAAACTTTTGTTTTTGGTGATGGTGTTTTCTTAGTTTCTGTTTTGTGGCTATCTCAGGCATTAAATAAATTCCTAGCGGTGTTTCCTTTTCCAGAGGCTTTTGCTTTTCACGTGGAACAAATTGATTGATATTTTGCACCCGAACTTTAATAGCTCTGTTCACGTTTAAACAGCCAAACAGAAAAAAAGCCGCACTTCTCAGGAGCGTTTTCACGAGAGGAGTGTCTGGAAATAATTGCTCTTAAAATATGTAAACTTGAAGTAGTAACGCTGTACAAAGGAAAAGGAGTGTCAAAAGCAACATGGTAGGGCAGCTTACTAATGAAACAAATCCCGGCTTTATTACTTCCTGGTCTTCTGATTGGGTGTCTGGTTTGTAACAGCCTTCAGAATTAATTTGTGGCTTTCAGCATTTGTAAAAAGAAAACAAGGGAAACGTGGCGACTTTTAGCGATCATTAGTTACCTTCTGTTAATATGTACCCCAGCAGATAATTTACTGGTAACACCGCTACAAATCTAGGTATGTTTCCAAAGGTTTTCTCTCCTGCAGATCTTTGAGCCAAAACTGGTAGTTTTTTCCTACTTCATCTGTCTTGGAGATAATTTTACATCCAATTACATAGAATGCATTCACAAGACCTCTGCTGGATTTGGGTTTTATTAGGTGGTTGATGTCAGAGTTAAAAAATGTCTTCGAGAGACAGTAAGGTTTCTGGAATGTCCCGGTACCCTTGACTTTTCTCAATCTGTCTGCTAGCATTACCTCATCAATTTCTTCCTACAGTGGAGTAGGAAACATTAAACAATAGCTTTCATTAAATCCCTTATTATTAAGTTAAAATATAGATCTGTTAAAATATAGATCTGTGTAATAGTAACTTTATTTTAATCAAATTCAATCCAACAGTGTGACTTAAGACTGTTTTTTTTTTGGTCTTAGATATTGCTTTTACACAATAGGAAATGTATTAAGCTCAGTACTTTAAAATAATGAATATTAATATGTGGAATAACTAGAAACGGGACAGAAGATGGAGTTGAGATATGACATAAAGTCTGAGAGCATTTGATATTTTAAGCCAGAGAGAATTTCTCCAAAGCGATACAACTCTCGTTGACTCAGTCAGTAAGCAAAATGATTGACCTGGAGACGGTGCCCGTAGCTCAGTGCTTGTCTGCTTCTGTTAGTGCTGCTGCCCTTGCAGGCCGAGCCTGCAGTAACCAGCATTCTTAAATATAATTTAGGGTATAATTTAGGGGAGTTTTGGCTATTACTAAAAGATCGTAAAATACACCTTATGTTGATTAAATATAGAGAGAAAAGGGCATGAAACTGAGGAGCTTTTTAAAAGATGTTTTGAAAACATGGGCCTTATCCAATGTACAGAAGGGGTGAGAAGGGTTGGGTGGTGGCAGCAGCACCACGTGGCAGCTGTGGTAGATAGAGAGAAGGGGATGGGAAGGATTCAAGGAGCTGAAGGTGGCAGGAGCTTTGCAGTGAGAGCTGGGGAGGATTACAAAGACACAGGTAGCTCACATGGGGCTGTTAATTACCAACCTGTTCTACCAGTTAAGGAAGTTGTATTATTGCTGTCTAAAATGCTGAAAGAATAATGCTTTCTCTTGTGCTGTATTACCTTCATAGGCTCTTGGTGACGAAGGATGGTCTGTAAGGTTTTCGTCTTGCATTCTTGTCACTGAAGGATGAGGTCAGCTTATTGATCATCCACTTAGAATACTTGGATGCTGCTTTTAGCCCAGACCTAGCTCATTTAGTGTTTAATCATCATGTGTGTTGTGGGTTTTCTTTTGGGCTCTTGAAGCTTTCCTTTTAATTTTTTCGTTACCTACAGCTGCAGGATTGTTTGTGCAGTCACACTGAGCATATTGCTTCTAAGCACCGTCATAGTTTCTTTGAAGTGGTAGTTTCAAATGTGGATTAAGAATTCCCAGAAAACTACTAAAGAAATAGCACTCGAAGCACACACCACACATACCATCCCCACAGCCGTCTGCCATCAATTCTGGGTAAATATTAAGAAAAATGCTTCTCTCTTTTAAGTTCAGCGTGGTTGGTTCATATTTTGTGAAAACGAGCTGGTAACTCCACAGCTTCAAAAGAAATCTCGAGAACTCAACAATGTGTTTTATATAGCACCAGGCACCCCGTGGCCTTCATCCCCGCGGCAGCTGAACGTCACCGGCAGTGGTGTGGCTCCGTCTCCATGGGACAAACCTCACCCTTCGGGCACAGCTTCCTTGGGGTGAACCCACAGAGGACGAGGGGAGGTGTCACCGCCGCTCTGGGTTCGTGCGGTGCAGTGGTTGAGCTCTCTGTGCAGCAGGAGGAGGAGTTGCCGCCTCTAGCAGATCCTTTGCTGATGGTAAAACTAGTGTAGTTGGTGAATTAATGAACTGAGGCATCAAATGGATTTGAAGTTTGAGAGAAGCCACTAAAATGCATGTAAAAAAATAAGAATTGCATACTCGCATAGACTTTAGAAGTTAAATTTTAGTGCCATGTTCCAGGGGTGAGATATGTAAGCCCTGTTAACACTGTGAAATCCATTTCAACAAGCTCACACCTGAAAAACTGCCCAAAAAGAGCAGTTTCTGAAGGGCTCCTTAATCTGGTGTTTTTGGGGAATGAATTTTAATACTCACCAGTGGTGCAGGCCACTGTGAATGATGGCATGTCTTGAAGGAAAAACATTTTGGTAATAGGTCGTTGAACCACTGCCTTAACAAACCACTTTGCTGCTATTTATTGTGCCATAATTCTTTGCTCCACAACTGGATCTTGGTTGATTCTTGTAAGGAGCGCGATGTTCCTTCTGTGAAAAAAGTACACATGGAATTATGGTGACTGATGTAATTGGAAGCTTTGCTTAAAGGTCATTATGTTGTTGTTGGTTTTTTTTTTGTCAAAAATTGTATACAGCATAGATTTAGATAAGTTCTTTAGAATATAAGCAAGGCAAGGAGCTACAGCAATGGGAAAAGGGCTGCACCAGGGGTCAGTTGTCCTTAGGTGGAAAGGTCTTTTTTGTGATTCACACTGTGGCACACAATTCCCGTTCCCTTTGAGAGCGCAGTCCGGCCAGGTGAGCTCCGCCGCTCCCCAGCGCGTTCCCCAGGGCAGCAGATCTGCCAGCCGCGCCTTCCGGCCCCGTGGGCCTTTGTTTTGCATATGCCATAAATTCCATATCCGGTGACTGTATCCTGTTTTTGTCAAAGGGTATTTTGAATTACAGTTTCCAATCAGCGTTTGAGTTAAAACCTGTGTAGTGGGAATCAATGAAAATACCCTGAAGTGGCTGAGAACGCGGGTATCTGAGTGGTGATTTCAAAATCTTCTGGGATGGGCGCTTTTGGAAGCGTATTGCCACACACCTGATGTTTCTTGGACAATAAAGCAATGGCTTTCCTCCCACGGCTGTATCAGAAACCTGTGGGACTGTGCCCTGTAATACACCCTGTGCACAATAGAGCAGCTCTGCACAAAAAAAGGCTTTAGCATCTTGAAAGGGACGCGGATGTTAGGGAAATTTGAGCAGCTTTGGTGTTGAAACCATCCAGTGGATCACAGCAGAACTGTAAAAAGTTTATTTGCAGAAGGCTTGTAGGATTTAGCTCTGAACAAGCAAGGTTTTTCATTAAGTGTGTACAGGAATAGTACTATGTCTTTAAAGTACAACCAGAAGCTGCCTTACAAAGAGCAACATTGAGCAGAGTTAGGAACCAACCGTTCGAAGATGTTGCAATTCCTGTTTTTGAAAGCATGAATGTTAACATAACAGAATGTCCCAGGAAGAAGTGCTTTGCAGACGGCCTTGGTCAGCGCGGGTACTGGAGCGTAGCGCCAGGTAGAAATGATGTCAAACGTGTAACCATTTCAGCTTAGTAATCTGCAAGTAAGATGTTTTCTTTCTTTGTTTTGTAAAACCAAGTGAATGTGCCAAGCAGCCCTTTAACCCCTAAAATGTTTCTCTCGATCTTGACCATAAGGGAAATGTATTTCCACGATTTCAGAACACTGGATGCAGACGGCATCTAAGTTTCATCCAGTGTTCTGAAGCCGAAGTGGCAGTGCGGAGCTGGAGCTGAGGTTTCTCCCTCTGTGATTTTCAAGCCCAGGTTTTGCTGTGTGTGAACGCTCTCTTAGAGCACCTTGGGAGCCTGTCCAGATCTGCTGCAGCGCAATCTATCAGGGCTGAGTCAGGCCCGGAGTCTGAGGTCCGCTCTGAGTCACTGCAGCAGTGTCCGGGTATTGGTGGAGCCTCAGGGAAATGGATGGTTTAAATACTGTGAGAATCTTTATCAGCACAGGAAATGACAGCTCATTAAAATACTAACCGTTAAGCCTGTTTAGATCACTGTCTGGAAGAAAATTAACCATTGAAGGCTCAGATAACTTGCAGGAAGAAAGGTGCTCTATTCGGAGAGCAAACACAGTATGCAAATCCATCAGCTTCAGTGATTGTCCACTGCTGCATAAATATTTCCACTGCAATCTATTTTTAAGCATTTATACAGCTTTTAAAGAAGCTGATGCTGTATTTGAGCAACATTTCTGGTTTCTTTGAGGGGAAGAATGGTAGAAGTAACCATATGCGGTGCTTCCTGCAGAGCGCCTCGCTGCTTTTTGAGATGGATTTTATTGTGTTCCTGCAGGAGAAGGTCAAGTGCAAATACAACACAGGGACACTTGGTGTGGGAGGAATGGGTGCTGGGTGTGTTGGGTTCAGGACATTTTGTGTAATTGCTCAGCAGGTAGAGGCCTCTGTCCGGCCCTCTGGTCCAGCTGTCAGCAGCGTGCCTGATTTAAGTCAGTGCATCTTTTAGAGAAGGTTGGGAGTAATGGAAGGGACTGCTGTGTCCCAGCACACCCCTCCTTCAGGTCATTGCATTCTCCAGTGCCATGTCTTTGTAGCAGGAGATATCTCTGGCCTCAGGCCATGCTGCTCTGACAGCAGGATGAGATACTGATGTGTGCACCTCGTGCTGACCGAACACACAATGAAATTTCCCTGTTAGCTGGGTTTTCTGTTGTCTTTGTTTTGAGTTGCAGTGCTGGCATTTCCTAAAAGGATGTTTTTCCATAGTGGGATGAGCCCAAATAGCTGAATCTGAGCAAATGTGACACTGCCATGTGTCTCCAGACCCCGACAGGGCCCAGGCAAGGACAGTGTGCTCCTGGCAGCTGAAGGGTCTGGGAACATCAGTCCTCGCCTTGAGTTAAAGGGGTTTTCCAAATAAAGCTGTGGATCTGAGAGATGATCCACCAAGTGGGGTTGTGACTCAGTGCCACATCACCTTTCCAAGCAGGGCTTTGGGGTTTCAGCCTGGGAACCCGAGGCTTTGTTTGCCATTGCTTCAATTATTATCTCTGATTTCCTTTCTGATTATGGAGGGACTGATTCAGTCGCTCCTGTGAGCTGCCGAATAGAGTAATAATTTCAGGACTGAATGTCGCTGAAGTCCTTATTTACATTTTTAATTTCCATCACAGTAAATGGAGTTTAAGAACTCCTTAATCAGCTGCTTAACCACTTGTGGCCTCTTACAAATGAGAAATTTCACTAACGTTAAAAACAAAACTCACCATATTAATGTTCTAAAGTGTGAGTCTACAGTGGCAATGTTGCTAAGTCTAACACTTATCTTCTGGAAAAGCACAGAGGTGCACACAAGTAGAGGTTTATAGAAGGTGGGAATTCTGTGTCCTGAGTTGTAGACCAGTGGTTATTTGTGAAATGTTAGCACGGGGATTAAAATTGCAGTGTTTGGTACAGGACTGTACTGCGGCATTTAACTCAGCTCATAATGATCTGTGTGTTCCCGAACTTTGGAGGTATGGGTTGTGAAATCAGCAACTTGAGAGTAACCCACACTCTTTTAAGATCATTTTAGGGGAAAAATATGCCTTTCAGAAGTGCAAATATCGTGATTAACTGGCTAGAAAGTATTCTTAATATTAGTAATACAGAGTTGACTGAAGTCCTGAAGAAAGTAATGGTTTGGGTTAAGCTAGCACAGGGAGAATGGTTTATCCTCTTGGTTTGATACTTATCCCATCTGCATTTGCAAAGCTCCCACCTGTAGTTCAAAAGGCTCTGTTGCAAAAATAAGTTCCCTGAAAACCTTTCCCACCCTCCACACCTAGTGATGTGCCCTTGAGGTTCAAATATTGATGGTTGTTCTTTTACATTTAAAAGCAGATGAATACATTACAGGTCGGGCTGTAATAAACAGAGCTTTGCTGTTACTGGAATGGAAGTTTTAGGACTAATTAACCACGAATTTCACAAAGGGGTGGATAGCAGCTGGTGAAATCAGGTTGTTGTTGGGCAAACGATTTCTAGGGAGCGACTTTATCTTTGATTTGAAGTTCTCCAGCAGCTCACGTGCACTACGTTTGTAGCCCTTGAGGAGGGACAGGGGTTGGTTACTTCTTTTTCTGTCTGCGTTTTCTTTTTTTGGCAGATAGAGACTACAAAACACGGATCAGTTCTGCTGTGCATTTCGGTTCTTTTATTTTCTTGTCCTCTTTTATTCTTTATTTGAAAGACAAGAGGCTTGGTTCTCACAGGGAAATGCAAGGAATTCCTTACAGGTGATTCTGCAGGCAGGGTTATTGCAGCATCTTCCTTCCAGTCAGACGTGTCAGTGCCTGTGGTTCCATCGCCTCTTGACCATTCGGTCGCTTTTGAAGACGTATCTTAAGGTCTTTGCTAAGCAGCACAGAATTCTAATGCAAATCCGTTCCTTTGGCATTTGTACCTGCATCTGCCTTCAGTCTGATACTGAAAACTCTGTCCTGAAGTCCCCCCCCTCCCTCTCTGATGGGAGCTGAGCCTCACTACCTTTGAGGGGCACCTCTCATTCCTTTATATTTAAAATGGAAACCAATGGTCTTTCCTAAAGCAATTTCTACCCTTTGAATTTTAGAATGCGAATGAGTAAATCCACAGAATTTTGTTGAAAAAGTGCACATAACCAAAACGAACTCAAGGAAACGGGAGTTCAAATCTTATTTCCAGAACTGGAGCTGCAGTGAAAGTTGATTTTCTAATGCCATTCTGCCTCATTGTATTTGTTGTTTTAAATTACATTTTTTTTTTGTTTGTTTGTTTTTTTAATATTAAGGCTGATGTGAGTGTGCAAAGAAACAAAGGTCCTTATGTGCAGGATTTTACAGTTCTTTGAAATAGCTCTGATAGATCTAATGTCACACACTTAACTGTTTTTCATGCCCACAAAAGAGAAAATGCTGAGTACTTTTAGTGGGAAAAAAAAAATAACTGAAATAGTGGCCATGCACAGAATCCCTCCGAGCCATCCAACTTGGTTTTATGATTTAGTTCTGTTGTTTAGTGCTAATTCGGCATTGACTTGGTTCAGCTTTCCCCAAAAAATGGAGAATTTGAATAACTTCTGTTAATCATTCATCTCTCACAGTTCTCATCCTCTTCATATTCATGCAAAATTTTAGAAGTAAAGTATTACCTTTCTGGATCTTTCCTGGGCTTCCATTTGCAAAAGGAAAGAAATCCCGAAACATAACAGCTCTTTCCAGCGGTGACTCGCACCGATCAGCGAGTCATTGCAAGAACGCTTCACTGCAGACACAGTCAGATTCTGAAGGGTGGGTTCCGAAAAGCTGGGAACTGTTTGTAGATGTTGACATGCTCTTATGCAGAGTGTGTCCTGGATGTGCTTTAGTCTCAATCCCTTTTTTTTTTGGGCTGAAAATGTCCCGGGCCGGGTGCAGCATTTACTCACCCGTTGGTATCGGCGTATGGTGAATCATGGGGGATGCAATCGTTTTCTGATAAATGTGTTTAAAAAGCGATTTGCCCTCTTGGCAAGCGGAGGGAACAGAGTGGGGGGAGTGAGTTGCTTTGTTGCTTCGCTCTGTGCATTTTCATGATTTTTAAAGATTAGAAAGCTCTTACGTAGGGATTGGGATTTAACATGGAAAAGCAAACAGAATGTCAACACGGGAGGCTTAGAGAAATGACTGTAGGGGTCTGGGTCCCCCCATCGCGTAATTCAGAGTGGAGATGATGGTTTTTAGCCCTGTCTACATGTGGCTCAGTGAGGCAGATGTTGTTGACTTCTCCCTGAAGTGGTGGTGTAAAGACTCAGAACTGTAGCATTGAATTGTAGGTGACTTTTTTAATGTAGAAGACCATATTGATTTCTTTAGTAATTAAAAAAATGTGAGAATAAGCTGATGTTTGGCAGCGGTGGGAAATCTCCCACCTTGGCTGTTGTTAGCAGTGGTGGTATACACACATGGCTGGGGTTGTGCCTGGCTGTACTACCACCAGTTGCTGCTGGTGGTAATTTCTTCTGTGTAACGCTTAAGTTTTTGGTTTTTTTTAAGTGTTTATGACAATTTCTTTAGCTCCTCAGTCCTCTTGCTTAATAGCGTGGTGTTCAGATCTACAGGAAAATCATCAGTGTTGGATGTGGATGGGCTGTGGTGTTAGCAGGGTGGAAGTTGGTGGCTGCTCTGTGCAGCGTTAACACCTTTGTGCTTTGGGAGAGTGTTCGCAGCTCCGAAAACCTCTCGGCAATCTTTATAATGTGAACGTAGGAACAAGGTGTTCAGTAACGTATTGCAGTTTTTGTGCAAGTCATCTGCCATAAAGCATGAAATGATTCAGAACAGGGTTCATAGTTCTCTCTTTGTTCCTTTGTTAATCACTGACCGGTGGGAGGAGCCTGCAGAATTTGCTAATGCATTCTTTCTGGATAAGGATGACGCACAGATTGTCCTAATAAGGACTTACTTTGAGAAAGGGGCCGTCTCCTTTGAGGAGATAGGGGCAAGTCATAGGGCGAGCAGTTTCTTTTTTAACTGAGGGATGACACAAGCACAAGTCATTTCCTTATTA
>JANHGO010005019.1:0-23769 GCA_024606505.1 Aquila spilogaster
CTCTGCTTCTAGTAGACTTTCTCCTTTCTGAAGAAGAATATTTAAAATAAAATGCTCAGTTTTTAGCTGAAATGTATGCTCCGGGCCGACTCCGGCCCCGGCCCCCGTCCCGGCTGCGGAGTGTCGGCGCCCCCGCGGTGCGTCCTGAAAGCGAAACGCGGAGGTCGGCTCCGTCGCCACGAGGCTCCTCGGTGCGCTCAGCCCCGCGAGGAACCGCGGCACCCGGCGTGGGGCCGCTCCCGGAGCGGCTGTAGGGCGGGGAGCCGCCGGGTGGGACGAAAGCGGGAGAAAAACGGGCAGCAAACGGGAGAAGGCGCGGAGAGCTGCGGTGTTAGCGCTCCGGGAGGAAGCGCGCCCGGCTCTTCAGTTCACATAAGTGCCCGTTTGCGGGAGCTCGGCAACGAGGCTTCCCCGTGCCGCGGGTGCCCGCCCGTCCGCCCCAGCCCCGGCGCGGCACCGCTCCCGCGGGCAGTGCCCGGCGCCGCCGTCAGCTCTCGCCGTGTATTTTAAGAAACGCGTGAAACCGTGCTGCTGGCTGACTCACGGCATAGCAGAGCCATTAATGCGTTCAGACATCAAATGCACATGCCATAAAGGGATATCCCAGGGGCTGCATTTTCCTTTCTTTGCTTTTTTATTTATTTTTTTTTCGTTAACAAACCATTCGGAGAACGTCTGCAGATTGTTTCTGAGCGATTCACCGCAGCTCGGAACGCGCTGTTGCGTTTTGTTCCCCTTATAGGCAAAGCACGCGCGGACCCGTCAGGCTTTGTGCTTCACGTTTCCCCTCCTGGAAGGCTGCATCCGGTCGGTGGCTTCCGTCCAGGTGTCCCGAAGTGGGGGCTCAGCCGCTGCGCCCCGCTGCCCCTTTCTTCTGGCAATGCACTGGCACGGGCTGCCCAGGGAGGTACGCAGTCCCATCCCTGCAGGTGTTGAAGAAGCGTGTGGATGTGGCACACAGGGACGTGGTTCGTGGGCATGGTGGGGATGGGCTGATGGTTGGACTAGAACCTTTTGGCTTGCCTGGGCTGCACTGAGTGAGGAGGACTTGTCTTTGGCCGCATATACGTAAGTTGCTCCAGAAGTAATGCCTCCTATTTATTTCCATAGAAACTACAACAGCTACGAAGAGCACAATAACACTGTTTGATAGAGCAAATTCTCAGCTACAGAACGCGCTTTTTCAACACAGTCACCACCATTAGCTGTATATTTTCACCAGCGGTGAACAAGAGCCTGCGTGCCACATCTACACCAGCGAAGGTGACCTACTGCCACCACTGCTGAAACGTACCACCCACCGCCTCACGGTGCTCACACCCACTGTTTGGTCTCCAGAAACGTTCAGCAAATGTCGATGTACATCAGTAGGTGCCATTTTTTCTGCATGCAGTTGTTCAGTGACACACCTTTGCTTCGTATGCACTTCTGTGTCAGACGCCATTTTGTCGGAGTGCCCCTCTGCTGCCATCTGTCACACAGCAACAATGTGTAATGGGACACTGGTGGGAAGGGTCAGCCTCTGCTGCCATACCACCAACATACACCTCAGACCCTGTGGGTCAACATTATAAAACAGAGGGCATTACTTTTGGAGCAGCCCTTGTAAAATATACAATATTGTTAATATATAAGTAACAAAACATTTTAATTCTTAGTATTTTTCTTAAAAGATTAATAAAAAGGGAGGAACAGAAGCATAACGCTAGTGGGATATGTGACCTTGCTTTTGTGAAGCTGGCACACCAGGCTGGTTCGATGGCAGTGGCTGCAGTTCTCAGTGAGCTCTCGTGGTGTTCGTCAGACATTCTGGATGAAATTTTACTTCATCCTTGATAACTGTTCACAAATGTGCCAGAAAGCAATGACATGAATAAGGCGTGATTGTGAAGCGAGGGATATTTCTCTCTGGTAAGAGGCATTATGAAACTCTGGCAAAGAGACATGCTCAGATCCTTGAGTTGAATATTTGGTTGCAACTCTGTACATTCCATTTGAACATTTGCAGGCCATATAGTTTTATCAACTGAAAATGGTGTCACGAACATAAATTGATGATCCTTCTGGCAATATTGAAACCTCTTCTCAAAGCCCTTTATGAAACTGGAAAGCACAGCTGCGCATTCTTCACTGTTCAGAGCCATGTGTTTAGCCAACGTATTGATGTGCACACAGGTACGTGCCATCACTTGATCAGCACTGTGCTCCCCGTGCCCAGGCTCCAGCCAACGCAGCACTAATGGCACGCTGATGGTCTGGCTGTTGCTGTGTGATGGGCCATACCCGGGTCTGCTCCATGGGGAACAGCTTTGTAGTGCAGGGCAGGGGCTTGGTGGTCTTTTCTGACCTTAGTGGTTCCATGATTGTCATTTAAAGCCATTCCCCCTTGTCCTGTCACTACCTGACCTTGTAAGAGGTCAGCCTCCCTCCTGCTTGTAAGCTCCCCTCGAGTACTGGAAGGCCACAGTGAGGTCTCCCCAGTGCCTTCTCTTCTCCGGGCTGAACCAGCCAATCTCCCTGCTTCTTTAAAATGCTTTTGGGTACTCATGGCATTAATATCATAAATAAACATGTAGTAGCAATGCAAAGTTAGTTATACCCAAATAACCCTCCATACCTTATCCTCAGTCTGACCGTTTGGGTATAGATCACAGTGAAAGGTCCACATACTGACTCACCATCACCAAATTCCTTCCAACATGCCGCAGAGTGGAATGAGAATCACAGAAACATAGAATGCTTTGGGTTGGAAAGGACCGTTAAGATCATCCAGTTCCACTCCCCTGCTATAGGCAGGGACACCTCCCTCTGGACCAGGTTGTTCAAAGCCCCATCCAGCCTGGCCTTGAATGCTTCCAGGGAGGGGGCATCCACAGCCTTACTGGGCAACCTGTTCCACTGTCTCACCACCCTTCACAGTAAAGGATTTCTTTTGATATCTAGTCTAAAGAGAGAAGTGATTCCCTGCTTGGGGCTTCTGTCTTTCCTAATTTCAGCTGATCCCCAGAATGAAAAATAACAAAGCAGGGGATAGCGGGGCCGGCTGGCTGCTGACTGCATGTTGGTGCTTCTCAAAGGGCTGAAATTCATCCTCCCTTGGCCACCTCTGCCAGTGCTGGCACATGAGCTGGGTTTTGTTGTGAACCAGTGCAGAAAACGAGGAATTCCAGGGAGAGGTTTGTGAAGAGCACCTCCCAAGTCCTAAAGCAGTCTGAAGCGTTCCCTGAAGGAACTTTGGCCATCGCCATTCCATTCCCATGTTATTTAAGGAGATTTTCTCCCATGGCATTCCAGCATCTGTCTCAGGCTCGGCAGTGCCCGCGCTCCCCTGCTCAGCTGCTCGCCCTGCGATGCTCACAGAGTTATCTGTCTCCACTGCTCCACTTCTCTGACCCTTTATCTCTGTAACTGGAGCAGCCGGCGGCAATGGGAATTGTGTAACCATCTTCCCACTTCCCCAGTGCCTGGGACAGGTCTGGTTACTCTGACAGTGTTCTCGTGGGATACGCAGAATGACTCTGTTGGATTGGGCCAGTTATAAATAAACTGGCCGCTTGCTATGGGAAGAAATTCAAAAATCATTGTTTTAGTTATTGGAAGATGCGTGACACACCAGTACTTGAGTGAATATTAAACTATCAGGAAACTGTTAAACTGTCAGAAAAATAAATACCGTTATTTTACAAGCTATTTCAAGACCTCTGATGACATTTACACTACTGCTGGACTTAACACCGGCAGTGCAAACCCAGCAGCCAACCCACGGTCTGCTGCAGAGCAGCTGTATAGAATCCCCCAGCACAGAAAACACTCCAAGCTGCATGCCCAGGTGATAAAGAACTAGAAGTCCCATTTTGTGACAGGGATCACACCCGTGGTAATGCTACAATCAGCTTTACACACTGTGACATTCAGTGGTGGATTCAGTGCTGAGATACAAAACACATGACAAGAGTGCAGTGACATCAAAGGGACTGCAGTGTGATGGTGTTCAGATCTCTCCCCTCGAGCCCTCCCAGAAGCCCATGTGAGGGCTGCTGTTGCTGGGATATCTACATAATTCCCTTTTGATAAGCCTGTTGTTATCAAACCCAGAGAGTCTCATGAGCAGCACCTCCTGACTTTGTCCCTTTACAGACCGAAGAGTATGAAGGCTGCTTCTGTTGCTTGGAGATGTGTGAAGGTTCAGGTCTTAAACCTCAAACCCTGTTCTTACTTCAGAAGCCGATTGCACAAGCGGGCAGTGAATGAGCGGCTCTCCGCTTCCCCTGCGGTCAGAGAGGATCCTATTCATGCCGAGTTGACAAGCAAACACTTCCTTTGGTAAGCTTCCCATGCAATTCAATTCATGTGCGTGCTTCAAGCTCTGTCCTCAGGTCTGGACTAAGTGCAGAAGAACCGAGCGAGGCACAGCCTCCTCCACCCTGCTGCTACCTTGTGTGCAGTGTTTTGAAACAATAAAACGCACACATTTGTACATATGTTGGTGCAGTCCTGCTACACTGCTGAGCTTACTCGAGCAGGAGAAGGGTGAGCACATTCATGGGTACCCACTGTCCGACTTGCACACATCCCAGCACTTTACCTGCTCAGCATTCAATGGGATATTCTTCCTTCTCCTGGTTGCTGGCCAGCAGCCTACAACCCGCTGGCATCCACACACAGAATTTCCCTCTGGGCACTGCTGTGAATTTGCCACGTGTTTAAATGACATGTATGAGCAGTAAGTCCTCTGAGACCAGAAAATAGAGCGTTATTTATGGAAGATGTGGAATCACTGTTTGCAGTCAGAACTTTCTGTGTTAAAAAAACTCCCGGATGATCGATGGTTTTGCTGATGAACCTGTAGTTGTGAAGAGGGGCCCCTGCTTTAATGCTCTGGCTGCAGCAAAAGAAAGGAGGAAATGCCCTCCAGAGTGTCTAACATTTTCCACTCCAGGAATCATGTTTCCCAGGTGCATCTTTACTATGTAACAGAGCACTGTCATTAGTGCCAGGCTGATGGACCATGCCGCACCTCGGATTCACACAAGGAGATTTCTAGGGAAGGTGGAGATGAACGCTCACTTGAAACCACAGTGAAAAGTTAATCTTGTTCCATGGTGAATTCTGCACTGGTTTCAGCCACAGTGCTGGAGCTATTCTTGAGAAAAACGTCATGAGGTACTTGTGACCACAGGTAGGTAAGACCTTTGTCATGAGCCACTCATGAGGAAACATGAGTATATCCAAGAGGACGTTGTCTAAAATAAGGCAGTGTGTTGGCCTTGGTGTTGAGTCATCGATCTCACTTCCTCCGGCCCCTGCTCTTGCTCCGGGTGCTTCTCAAGGGAGCACTGACTTAGCCCAGTCTTTGTGATTCTTCTAGGATGAATAAGATCACAGCTCAGGAGCAGTAATGATGAATGTACGCTTGATTCAGAGCAGTGCGTGCTCCTTTTAGCACAAGTGTGCTAAATCTTCCATGAGATGCCTGCCTGATTAGTTCTTCTCTTTACACTTCGTGGCTCCACTGATTCGAAAACTTCAGAGGGATTCTTTATTTTTAAGATGGAAAATCTGTTCCAGTGAGAGCTGTGCTAATGGCTCATGCCCCAGGGCACCACTGAAAGCTTTTGCATATAGATCCCTACTGCCTTCTATTTGTTTGATTAGATGTTTCTTTAATCAAAATACTATATGGAACTTCTCTGGCAGAGACAGATTCTCACCAGGTTTCAGTGTCACACCCTCACCAACTCCACCTAGGTTTGCTGCATTTGTAAAAGACCCTTCATGGAACAGAAGAAAGCCTCACCTATGAGTTTCTTTCCTTAAATAACATTATTGCAAAATTTCTGACGTCAAGCAATGAGACACAAATTACTCTGTGAACTGTTAACATATGCCTGTTTACATACGATATCTTATAGCCAAAACAGATTAAGATTCGAGCTTTAACTGCTGTTGTTTCCACTTCTGTGAGTCATACTGATCAGCCCATTCATCACAGACACCTATTTTTATTCTTTAACTCTTGCAAGTAACTTCTATCCAGAGCAGAGTTTAGGTGGGACACAACACACGTGGGAACAGCGAGGTCACAGCTGTGACACAAAACCCAATGAAACAGCAAGTAATCACTAAGTACAGCCACCCCAACGAGGCAGCAGCATTCAGGATTTCCACTGTCAGCTGACAAGCATAGAAACCTGCCATGGCTGCCAAGGCAGTTCTGTCCTTCCACCTACCAAATGCCAGCTGCAATTCACACTGATGACTGAGCCTGCATTATTTCCATTGCAGAAGGAAAAGTATTTGTAAGCACCAACTGTAAGAGCAAACAAGCCATGAAAAATCAACAAGATGGCTCACATTCCAGGTTCACAAAAAAAAAAAAAGATTCATTCATTGCAGTAGGATTCCTTGGACACTATTTAAATTCAACAAGGCCAAACATTTTGGGGAGCAGAGATTCACTGATTAAATAGAGGCAGTTTTCTCTTAGTTGAATCTGTGCAATACATCACCAATTTTGGTCACTGATTTTGATGGGATTCTTTGGAAGACATGGTTAGTGGGCATGGTGGTGATGGGTAGACGGTTGGACTAGGTGATTTTAGAGATCTTTTCCAACCTTAATGATTCTATGATTCTATGATTCAGAATGATTTCAGAAGGTTGCAACTGCACTTGCTGCTTGGGCTCTGACTCTCTGATGCTGCCCCACTTGGGCTAGCAAAGGAGAAAAGGAAGATCAAGTATTTTGCCATCATCAAGGCACCAGCTTGAAGATATGAATTAGTCTAGCATAATTTAACATTTATAATGTTATGTGTTTTCTGAAGCGTCCAGACACGCACATGAACTAAATCTGAGGTGTGAAACTGCAGCCATTGAATGTGTAGGTACATCTTTGCATCTGAAGACTTGGTAGCCTGATTACCAGTAAGGACTGCATTAGATCCACAAGGGCAACACTAACGCACCTCTATCAGAAGCTGGAGAGATTGCTGAACCAACATAAGTTTCACACAGGTTTCTGTTTCTGAGTGTTCTGCTTATAAATGATGACAGAGAAAACTTAACCACAAACTTAAAGACGAAAGAAAGAACTACAACATAGCGATCCCTCCACCACCACTATTACCACTTTTGACACAAACAATAGTTAAGCTCCTCTCTTGTGGCATTTAACTGTATCACTTCTCTGAAAATCAATAACCTATCTCCTGAACAGTCTTTGACCTGAGACGTCTTAAAAGGGACCTGACTTTCACACCTAAGTGGAAAAAAAGTGCATAGTGCTCAGTTGCTCTCAAATCTCTTTCCAATATTTCAGCAGGGCTTCCAGACAGAAGTACTCCCGATCACTACTGAGTTTTGAGAAAACAGACCTCTGGGGTTAGACCACGTTATGAAAATTACGCAGCTAATTCCCATTAAGTGTTTTGAACACAAAAGCTCAGTGCAAATAATAATGCCCCAGTTCCCTTTCTTAGCTGCAAAATCAGCTTGCAGATTAATATTCTTCAGTTACAAAATAATAATTTCAGCTTGAAGTGGTTTGCACTCAAGTGCAATTGGGGTTAATAATGGTCTAATAAAGGAAAGCTGTTTGAGCAAACAGCAACCCAGAATGAAAAGCTTAGCATTTAGGTACCCTGGCTACATTTTGTACTAAACATCAACTTAGGAGAAATCATCTAACTCACTAAGGATCCCAAAGCTCAAAGAATCCTGTATTTTCGATTTCAAATATAAGAATATTGCCACCTGACCACCAGGGCAGCTCTTTTTACCAGCAGCTATTTATGATGCGTATACCCAGTGTCTGACTTGCTAGACACCTGTGGATCGATCTAGGGAGTAACTACTGAGCGTCACAAAGCATACATTCTTTCTTGGATTTGTACCCAAATGCACAGAAAAATGAAGTTTATGTAATATGAGAAAAGCCTAAGTTAGTGCAGAGCATTCGATAATTATTAGAACAAGGCCAAGATCCTTTAAGGTGCATGGTAGCTTGGTGTGTCCATATACAAGATACAGATGTGTAGCACTTATTGCTCTTACAAAGTTTCCTGTGGTTTGTACTGAAGTACGGAAGCACTCCTAAGCAGGGTATATAACCCAGGTAAATCCTGCTGGGAGTGCCCTACTCACTATTCCTAGCAGTTACAGATACAGTAACAACTACCTGCAGTACTGAGCAAAGCACTCGCAACTTAATGCTGGCAGAATCCGCACCTCTAATATGCTGAAAAATTAGCGTGCTGACCAGGAAAGTTAAAGGCTGAAAGCCACATTTTATTAAACAAATGCAACATTTAGAATTTCAAGAAGGGGAAAAAACCAACAAGATAACCTGGAATCCCTCCTATTTGGCAGATGAAAAAATGTTTTCAGTTACAGCGGAGACCTTCAACTTTGCCTATAAATGAAACACTTTAAATAACAATCCGTTACACAACCTGCTTACAATCAGCAGCTTATCTCACAAGACCTCTAATAACAAATTTTCTTTGTGGCAACGGCATATCCAGCCGACTTCTACAGCATTGACCAGCTTTGTTTGTTCTGACTGTCGATCGCTCTTTTAAGTGCTTCATCTGGCATGAGATCTGATCCTTTTACATCATCATGGCTACAGCCAATTTTAGGGCAGCTGTTAAAAAGAAAAAAGAGACTCCAGTAAGTGAGAAGAACTGTATTAGTCAGACACAGGCTTTTACATAACATCTGCTGCTTTATTGTATTTATCTGGGATTCACACTCATTCAGCTCCCTGTTACCTCTTCACCAGCTCTCTGTGGGGAAAAATAAATCCATTTATCTAAATTGGTGGGAATCAACAGCTGAAGGAAGGAATGCAGAGACGGAGCCTCTCACCTGTAGATTGCTCCCTTGTTCCCTGTACGCAGCATTAGTAATGATACTAACATTGCACAGAAGTCTTGCTATGTTGCTTTCTCTCTCTGAAGTCCTCTGTAAACTGCAGGTAACTACATCTTACCCCATTAATCTGCAGTGGAGTGGTATAATCTTCACTGATAGATAAATAGGGAAATTAATTTATAATGAAATAAATAGATTAAATGAGGCTTGCAGAGGCTGACTAGTGAATCACTGGAACATCCAGTCAGTGTCAAAATTTACCTGTCCTGTTATGAACTAAGGAAGCACAGAAAGGAGAGATGGGCTCAAATGAATAGCCTCTAAATGAAGATCCAATACAAAATGGCTTACAAATACTTGAAACAATCAGAGAAGGACAACAGGGTGAAAGATGTTCAGGGGCCAGAGGTCATTTCCCTTAGGCAGTGGCCCAAACATTCACAGATGGTACCTGTCATCAGAAATTACATTTTTTTCTGTTTTTTTTTTCCCCTTTTCAGGAATAACATTTGTCTCAGGTGCTGAACTTATTTATATTCAGTACTCACAGCTTTTATTCCAGACTTGCCGGCAGCCTGCTGTGTGTGTCATGGGTAAGTCACTTAATTGCTCTGTGCCTCAGTTTTCCCATTTATCACATTATAAGAGCAATAACTTAACAGATTAATGAATAACTAGTGCTTAGAAAGCTTCCAAAATTATCTGTAAGTATGAAGTGTTAGTGCGTCCTTCCAGGCAATGGAAAATAGTGAGCAAACCGAGATATATCAGGATTGCCTCAAGTCTTCTGTGGCTGAGTCCAGTAGCACAAAGCTATTGGCTGTGTGTGTGTGTCAGCTGAAGGACTGCCAAATGCACCAAGGACGTCCAGTGGTTTCAAACACTGCATACAGTATGTGTGAGAAGACAGCTGCTTCTATAGCTCTGCAATGAGCAATGGCCTTGATTTATGAGTAAAGACAGAAAGGGCTCCCCTAGCCAGCACTGTGCTCTTTCAGGATACCTGCTCCTACTTGAATAATGCCGGGTAATGTTGAGTAACACAAACAGGATGGTTCCAGAATGAGGAACTCATTACTCTACGTCTGTCTTCCCATGATGCAGACTATGGTTTTTCAAAGACTGACAGCATTTTCTTGAGAAAGGTTAAAATTACAGCAGATCGGTGAGACTGGGCAGAAAAAAACAGGCAATTTTTTCTCAATTTAGTTACAGTGAAACCTAGTTAGTGCTGTGTTTTTACTTTTCTAGCACGTTGCAGTAAGTACTGTCCAAGTGGTAAGGGTGCGAGCTCAAAACTAAAGATTAGATCCACCAGGGTTCAGACTGCACAAATAACTTCAGTTTGGGTATAAAGTTGCTTTTAAAGCTGGGCATTTTACAGTTTTGATAATGTTTTTCACTCTCTATTTCCTCTAAGTTGTTAATTTCTTTAAAGAAGAAAATAAAAACTCAGTTCTACAACCCCATTAGTTTTATCAGCAGTGATGAAACTTCTCAGATCCACCAGCGCGTCTCTACTACCACATTTTTCCAAAGGACTTAATTTATTGCAGATGGAAATGTCTCTTTGCTTGGAAGAGTGAAGCAGCAATGTGGCTTATTGGTATAAAGCAGTGATTTGACAAAGCTTGTGTGACTTAACAAAGATTCAACGATGGTGAGGTTCACTGAGTTATTTACTGCACAGAGGACAGGGTAAGTCAGAGGTATCAGGGAGACCCTCCCTTTAAGTCAGGAGGTGTTATGTGTAGTGGTTTAAGCTGTTGAGCACTTTCCTAGCCTGTTCCTATCCTCCAGAGCTCTTACTTCCTTCCCTCCATCTTGTGAGCTATTTCCCAACTCCTCTTCATTCTTCTAGTCATGTTTCTGTCCCTCCATGTTGCTGGTTTTGTTGTCATGC
Source organism: Aquila spilogaster (assembly GCA_024606505.1). Taxonomy (NCBI): domain Eukaryota; kingdom Metazoa; phylum Chordata; class Aves; order Accipitriformes; family Accipitridae; genus Aquila; species Aquila spilogaster. The sequence goes on from JANHGO010005019.1 coordinate 10,781, forward strand.
ACAGCATATTGTATGCGCTCTACTTTTTCTCTATAGCCCATATAAGGTGCTAAGACAAGGTGCTTCTCCCTTGATCTTCAAGGTAGTGGCCAGAGTACAGAAGGCCACTGAGAGCCATCACTGCAGTGGTGCTTTCCTGCAGCCAGGAAGAAGTTCTGCCCTACTCTGTATCCATGTGGCAGAGTGTGTTGAGGCTGACAGAAATGCAAGAGCTACAGATAGAGGAAGTAAGCTGACTGTGGCTTTATCTTTGGAGAAATCAGGTTGCTAGTCTCTACAGATCTTCCTGAGCAACTGCACATTTATTAAACGTCCACAACTTGTAAGTTTCCGTGAGGTCATCAACACAAAAACATGAAACTCTGGGTATTTGGCATGAAAACAGACATTAATTTTCCTCTCGTTTTGTTCTGTGTTTCAAAAAATTAAAACAGTTCAAAATTCGAAACTTATCAGGAAGAATTTCAGATTTAATAACTCAACTTCTACATGTTTTCATTTAACAAAATACATCCAACGTGGAAAACAGAAAGCTGCTTTGGTGCTATGAAGCAAGAATCATTTCATTGCATTGCAGTAGTAAGTACACAGTTCTTTCTGGTCATTCTTAAATTCTGTACTACCCAGAAGGTTGAGTTTTAATATTTCTCATTGCTAATTGTATTGGAACGTAACTACAGAAGAGGATGCAGAGTGGAGACACTTTTTTTTCATTCACTTTAAGGCTTGCTAAATAAGCAGTGGGAATGCAATGAGCAGCTAAATCTTATGAAGTTGAAGTTTCTCTTTGTTGCTATATAAAATCTCTTTTATTCTGCTGTGCAGGTACCATGAGTAGCTGTAACTTCCCCACACACTTCCTGAATATTTCCTTGCACACTGTTTTCATTAAAGAAAAAAATCCTTCATGTGTACTGTACTAATGGGGAGGCTGTGACTTGGGCAGACGCTGAAGTATTACTTCCTGTAGCCTTGCCAATCCAAATACATTTCCTAGAACAAGTGGAGTAAAATTCCACTTACACAGCAAAGCAAATAGCTTTTCCACACATTCCTGTTAGCTTACCGGACTTTCTTCTTTTGCTGCTTTCGAGTCTGGATGATTTTTAGAATGGCATCTTCTTCATAGGAATGTCCACAGACTTTGTTTCGAACTGGCTTCTTCATTTCCACCTGTAATCAACAAGGTTTGATTTAAAGGAACTGAGAATGTCCACTGAAAGTGCTTCTTACGAAACTCATGTAAAACAGCAGAAAGTCTTTTTGCCACTCATACATGGCATTGCACTGAAGCTATGGGGTCAGATCCTGCATAGGAAACTGCCTTGCTACTTATGTGGTTGTTTTTGTCCCTAAGCATTGTTGTTCCTCTCTGATAATGCTTGCCTGATTTTTAACAAGTACTATGGATTTGTAATAAACAATTCATTGAAGGACGTGAAATAGCTCTTTCCCAATCTCTTATAGTGTGATAGCATACCTGTGTAATGGGACAAATGAAGTTCATCTGACTCTGAGTCACAGCTATATCTTCATCGATTTGTTCGATGTCGTCATTATCATTACTATCTGACTGAAGACGAACTATAATGGGAAACAAGACAATTTCCATTTAATATTTACATAGTCAATACCTAAAATAAGCAAATAAGATCTAGCATCTGCCCAACATTATCTCACACTGATATCTAAGATGCCACAACTTCTTTCTGTATCCACTCCCTGAACAAGATACTGCAAAAATACTCTACTATAATCTCTGTTACAAAATGTAGCTTTTGAAATTTTTTAAATGGCAACCACTTCTTTTTTTGGTAGCTATTTATAGCCATTGCTAGAAAGGAGAGCTGGAAAGGAAAGCAAGCTGGCCTGAATATATGCAAACTCTTTTGTTCTCCCTGTTTAAATTCACAGAAAACCAGCAGCTTGCAGATGAACATCCAAAATCTAACACAGATGAGGTGGAGCTTTTGTAGACCTGGCAGTCTGGCGCTCAAGATCAGTTTGTGCTTGAATGTCATAACTGTACTTGCTATATAGCCTGGAAACACAGTATTTACTTTAAATGGAGTTTGTACTGTTTATCATAAAACATAATTTGTAAAGTGATGCCACTGTATTTTTAACAGGACTACAATTAGTGAAAAACAAAAGCCAAGAATGTGTTAATTGAGACAGACAACAGAAACGTTACTGAAATAACCTGGTGGATCGGTGCCAGGGAGTGAAGGGTGGAAAGACAGGGGGAAATCCCCCCGAGTCATAGGAGCATTTTCTCCTAACTTAGTTCTGTTATTATGAAGTTAGGCTTTTAGTCCAGTATACTTGTTTATCTTTAACCTGCTAATAAAAGCAAACTGAACACCTGCCGTAACTTTCCAATCCTTTGGGGTGGCTCTGCAGTGTTTTGCAGCAGTGCCCTGGAACATACTCCCATGGTGGCCCAGGCAGAACAGAATGTTTTTCTCTCAAGTTGCACCAGTAGGTTTGCAATCACAGAATCATTTGAATTGGAAGGGACCATTAAAGGCTATCTAGTCCAACTCCCCTGCAATGAACAGGGACACCTACAGCTAGATCAGGTTGCTCAGTGCCCCGGCCAGCCTAACCTTGGGTGTCTCCAGGGACGGGGGGCATCCATCACCTCTCTGGGCAACCTGTTCCAGTGCTACATTACCCTTATCATAAGAAATGTGGGAGCAGTGAAGGACCACAGGGTTCGCAGGGGATGAAATCACTCAGGGCCCTGTGTTGGCTTTGCCTGCAAGGGAGGCACTGAGAAACACAATGGCACAGTGAGGGTCTTAGTTATGATTTGCCTTCTGCAAAGCGTCAGCTCTGGTTCCCTTTGCTGCAGCTGCTACCACATGCTATCAGCTGATCTTTGCATCCCTGGTATTCAGCCCTCCACATCTGTTAAGGACTGGTGTTTCCTAACTTATGGTCAGCCCTGCATGCCTGTGCAGTACCATCACCTTCCGCATGATAAAACAAGACATCACCCTGGGAGCAAATGCAGTCTCTCACACCCAGTCTTAACAGAGCAGGCTGCCAGGCAAGCAGGCCCAGCTTTGCTCTGGGTACTTCAACACTGCAACCATCGTTCCCCACAGCCTGCACATTTCTCCTTCCTTCCTCCTTACCAGAGCTTGCCCCACTCTGCATTCCATGCTAGGAGTTTGTCAAGCATTCGGGAAAGAGGGGAGATTTAGATTAGATGTTTGGAGGAAATTCTTTACTCAGAGGGAGGTGAGGCACTGGCACAGGCTGCCCACAGCAACTGTCGGTGTCCCATCCCCGGAAGCACCCAAGGCCAAGATGGATGGGGCCCTGGGCAGCCTGAGCTGGTGGGAGGCAGCCCTGCCCATGGCAGGAGGTTGGGACTGTGTGGGCTTTGAGGTCCCTTCCAACTCAAGCCATTCTGTGATCCTATGATTTTATGAAATCTCGGTTAGTAAGGCTAAAGAATATGCCAGATTATCAGTAGGTGTGAGCTTCTGCAGGGGCTGGTTTCTGTAAATACCACACTGATTATTTTCCTATGACTAACACTAACAAAGAACAGGAGATTCAGAATTTCCTTAAATTCATGGATCTGCAAATTTTGACATCCTGCAGCTCCAATCTTTCGTGCTAGAAACATCTGCAAGCATGCATTTCAGTATGTTGTACTTTGTTTCAACTCAGAAACTTGGCACACAGCGTAAGAGTGCAGTGACAGCCCATGAAGCTAGAACACAGCAGTGCTAGCAAGATCTAGGGCAGGTGACTGATTACAAGGGATGATTGATTTTTTAAATCAGCAGCATTTAGACGCCACACTTGATTCTACCCTGAATGTCTCAAGCCTTACAATTACATGGGATAGATCACAGTCTGAGTTTACTTCTCTATCTTACTGGCTGTAGAGGTGATTTAGAAGCCTCATAGTTAATGGCTGAGATTGGGTAAGCCAAGACCCATTTCTGGTAGGTGGGATATATGAACCATCATGGATTCTGTCCTCTTGCTGTGAGCTCATCCTAAACACTTTTTGTTTGGACTTTATTTGCAATGACTGTGAACAGCCTACCTGAGCAGGGTCCTGCTTTCAAGAGGTTATCACAGCACAAACAAATCATCAAAGTATTTCCTTTTCATAAGCCACTAGTATTTTTAATAATAAATATGTAAGTCTGGGATTATGTAAGCGATACCTCAAACATGTCAATTGCAAATTAGCCTAAGTCAGATAAGACACCCACAGATTAGTTGTTATTGCTTGGTGTTCTAGATTACAGAAAGAGAGAGGAAAATAACTTTTTCAATTACAGTAAAATCTGCAGAGATTACACAAAAAGAACAGACATACATACATCCCAAACCAGATAGTAGGATGTTAGAAACCACAGATCTATGCCCATAAACTCACACTGGAAGATGTTTTTCTGAAGGTCAAAGGAAATTTTACCAAATGAAATTAAAGAAGTTTCTAAAAGCGTGGCTGCTCTATGGAAAGAAGAAATAGGAACACCAGGTCATACGTGTTTCAGCTAAGTCAGGTTACAGTTTTCTAAAACCGGGTTTTCCTTGCAAATTAAAACCAGATGCAGAAAACACTAAGTTATTGTTCCTGAAATTCAAATGTTGCCTTAAGCAACAGAATTACATAGATCTATTCTGGTACTCTAACATATTGCATTTTAAGAGTTTCTAGTGTTCTACTCCAGCCAATTGACATCTATTATGAGTGTTAGTAACGCGTTTTCTATCTGGCTATCTTAGCAATTATGTTTACTGCTAATTAGTGCCCACTGTTGTAACAAAACTGCATTCTCATGAAGATATCTATTTTTGGTAACACATCATAATGAATTTTGCAACTGCCAACTGTTTTTGACTTATTCCATTTTAATTAAAAGCGGGTAGTGCTTTATATCTCTATCACTTTCATCTCTTGATAAAAACGTGACTAATATGCCTTAGCTCACTTCTTACCGAGTCTGCTGAGAGGCTGAGAATGTTTAAGGTGACTTTTAAGAATGAGAAAGCTACAGTGCAGAGATACTAGCTGCTCTATTAAGGGTTATATTAAGCATGGGTAGTATACAGACTAAAACCAAAGAGAGGAAAACGTCTCTCTGCTGTCATTTCCACTTCTCTGACAGGCACACCACTGCCTGCTCAATGCTTCCAGAGCCAACAATGTCTTCTACCCAATTCCTGTTTCTCTGAGGTGAGGAAGATTGCCATAACCTGGCCAGGAGACAGCACATGTTGCAATGTGAACTTAATTGATTTCTTTCCTTTTGTGCTGCACTGTTCTGCCTTCTCACCTGCCATCAGTCAGACGCTAATCCTGGGAATCAAAGAGCAATGTTAAGCATGCAGGATTGAGGCTTTGTGAGGCTGAGCCAGTAGCCAGACACAGTCCTGGCTCCCAAGAGGGTCTATTGTACTGCTGACTCTATAGAAATAACAGCAACTCATCCAGGCTGGGAAAAATCCTATCTCTGAGAGCTCCAAGAAAAACATGAATGTTGTGAGGGTAAACCAAGTGCCAAGTGTTCCTGCCAGCAGGACAAAGAAAATACTGAGAGGGAGAGAGGTGAAGGACGTCACGCCCAAGGGTGAAATGGGACAGTGACTGGACCTGGGCCTCTGCTAGCACAAGGTAAAGGGGGGCAGGGACAAGTCAAAAGGAAGGAAAAGCCCCAAGACCACACTGCTGAGACCACTCGGAGCCATGCTGAAGAGCGGGACAGCGCCTGCCAGTGCTGAGAGCCTGAGCTGCCTTCAGAGCCAGAACCAGAGCAGCTGCCCGGTGCTCTGCATCCCAGGCAGATCCACAGTAAACGCTGCAGGAAGAATGAAAGAAGAGGGGAAGCACAGAGTAATACATTCCTGATAAAATTTCCCAGCCTCTAGCTATTTGTGCCCAAGGACTTCCTGAGTCAGAGGTAATAACTTTACACTTAATAGCCCCTGGAGTTTTTCTCCAATGAATTTGTCTGAACTTGGAGCGGGGAATTTGGGACCGGACTTTTCAGGCTGATTAGAGACAGTTATCTTTGCTAGAAAGGTTAGCAACAATTTAATTTTCCTTGAAACTTACCACAGAGGCTGCAGGTTACAGTTTAATTTGATTTTTAAAAGGGAAAATAAGGTGTGCAAGCTACAGCTGCAGTCAGAAAGTTCAAAGGCTGTCTACTTTAGCTAGAGGCGAGCGATAGTTTAATTTGCCAACCAAGCCAAACTAGGCTTTGCATTAAAGTACATTACAATTTGATTACTTGCTGGTGTTGCGATACACACGTTGATCTAAGGAAGGTGGCCTCTAACATATTAGTCCTGCTTGCAACTGCAAATTTACTTGCTCCTGACCAGACCAAGCAATCTGCTGTAAATTTACTCGCAATTCCTTGATGTATGCCCTGTTTTAACACACTCCTGCAAGGTTTATATAGACACACACTTGGTAAATCCGAAATAAAGTGACAATCCTGTGAATATAAGCCGTTCCAATTTTCCTGGGGTATGAGGAGCAAATCAGATGAATGAAGCAGCAAATTGTTAGTTCCTTTACATAATAAGAGTGGGGAAGGAAAGGACAGCATCCTGTGCAAAGCACCTGCCCTCTAAAAACTCCTTTTAAATGCCATTGAATTCACAGCACATGCATATTTTACAATATTTTGTCCCCCTAAGCTACACTCCTTTTAAAATACGCTATTCCTTATGGAAATACTGTTCCCATTTCATCCTTTCACTGCAGGGTAGAGCTGGTTGATGTCAGTTTTCCAGAACAACCTTATAATGAGGGCAGACTGTGATTTGATGGAAGTATTTTGGGACACTCAGTTACAGAAACTAAGTGAAGGAGATGTAACAACACTTTAAGTTAGATAAAAATTACTGTGTAACCCATTAATGAATAAAATGTGACTACAAAACCCACCTAGGAAAATAAACAAGAAACAACAACACCAGAGAGTGGTCCTGTGAAACCTCCAACTCATACATTATTCAGAGTGAGAAGTAAGACATCAACTTTGCCTTTAAATTTTGGGAAATTCAGACTGCATGCAGTGGGAGCTGCGTCCCTAGAAATGTGAACAGAAAGTGCATCTTTGTAAATCGTGCAACTGGAACAGTTTGGTGGGCAAACAGAGAGAGGAAGCTTTCTTGCTTACTTCGTTACTGCATACTAACATGAGAAATCCACACTTCAAAGTCTGTGGCTGACATTTCAAACAGCAGTTTCCCCATCCCTACAGTCTGGACTAGATCTGAAGAAGCTCCTGGGGGAGATGAAGCTTACCTAAAAAGATGTCATGAGAGCTCATCAGTAAGCTCAGAGGAGCCACTATTTCTGGAAAATCTAAGAAGGCCATATTCTTCCATCTTAGCTATCATCACCCACAATGACATGCAAAGTTAATAAGCAAGTTAAACACCAAAGGCTTGCTGAAAATAAACCCATCCGATAAACAGATTACTCAAATGACCGGGAAACTCTAAGTCTGTATGAAAGTATGCCACTCATATGACTACACAGCACAAGTATTAGAGATGCCACAATAATAGCATAGCAAGAGAAACAGTGGGATATCTGACAGGACAAAATACACAGACACAAACTACTAAATTACAAATAAGTGAAAAGGATATATTTATTAATTTGGGTTTTCAACTACTCTTTGGAATAAAAAAGGCTTAACAATTACTGCTTCATCCAGCACACTATAAAAAGGTAATTTCCATGCTTAGAGACCATCATTTGACGTATCAGAGATTTGAAGGAGAATATCACGCTCATTTAAAAAATGAAGAAATTCACCCCAGACACATGAAAGAAAAAGTTGCAAAAGCTGCAACCAGAAAAAAAAAAAAAAGACCCACTGTTTCATTAGAAGATGAACCACTTTCCATTACTAACATTGTGGTCAGAATCTGGAATGCCACTGATGCAATGCTAACCATCAAATGAAATGAACATGTAGGGCTTGCCTACACAGGGAAGCTGTTGCAAAATAAGCTAGGGTGTGAATTTAGAATGCATTAGCTACTTGGCAGTAACTCCCTGTGTGGATGCTCCTGTCCTGCACGAGGAGTGCCTTTTGGCTGTTTACCCTAATCCACTTCCACAGTGGACTCAAGAAAGGCACAGTTAAGGCTGGACAGAAGTGCTGAGAGGAAACCTGTCAGGTATTAACAGCAGCTTAGAGCCACATCTATTTATGCACAAGTCCTTAGCAAGCCTTAGTCTGTTCTGTCAATTTAATTCAAATTCTCTCAGAATACTCCATGACAAATATGCCCTACGTATTAGCTCACAAGCAGAAACTGCTCTTTGAGGCTCTCTTGCACCTTTGTCCATTGCACCTTTGTCCATCACTATTCAGAGGATCACAAAATAGCTTGGGTTACGAGGAATCTGAAAGATCATCCAGTCCCCACTCCTGCCATGGGCAGGGCTGCCCCCCACCAGCTCAGGCTGCCCAGGACCCCATCCAACCTGGCCTTGAGCACCTCCAGGGATGGGGCACCATAGCTTCTCTGGGCAGCCTGTGCCAGTGCCTCACCACCCTCTGAGTGAAAAATTTCCTCCTAATATAGATCTTAAATCTCCCATCTTTTAGTTTAAGACTGTTCCCTCTTATCCTATCACTATCTGCCCATGTAAGTTGATCCTCCTCCTACTTACAAGCTCCTTTCAAGTACTCCAGTGAGGTCTCCCTGGAGCTTCCTCAGGCTTAACAATACCAGGTCCCTCCTTCATAGGAGAGGTGCTCCAGCCCTCTGATCATCTTCACAGCCTCCGCTGGGCCCACTCCAACAGCTCCAAGTCTTTCCTTCACAAGGGCAGAGAGCTAAGGGGACAATCTTGTAACCTGATGGGAGCTCACTTTGCCCCTGTTACTGCATCATTTGTGCATTCTTGTAGTCGTTCCCATCTGAAAAGCTGAACTGGTGACAGATTTTCAGACAGAACATGCTTCTGCTAGAAAACGTTCCTGTGACAAAGGATGGATGGTACCAGAGGGGCAGAAACAAAGTGAGGAGCCACTGGGCACAGAAACCCAAATAATGAACAGAAACACCCCTATAAAATTATCGTTCTGATTATCACTTCAATCTGTTTCTTCAAGTACTCCTCCTGGTGATTTTGGGATGGGCTACAAGGGCACCGACCCCACAGCTTCCTGAGACTGCAGGGAGGGCAGAGGCAGGAGCAGCCCCTCACTGGAAGGCAGTGGGGAGGCTGCAGTACAGGCAACCCACCCCGTGGCCCTCTTCACCATTTGGAAGCTGAAAAGCCAGAGCTGCTTCTTTCACAGGACAGATAATGTACAGCTCATGAAGAAAGATGTGAGTGCCCAAGCAAGAAAAAGTGAATGTTCTCTTTCCTATCCCCTAAAGCCCAATGTCAAGACATTTAAAAGAAACTGTTTGGCAAGATATGCTATTTCAGAATGAGTATTAATGAATGCTTAGAGCAATATTTGCAATTCTGTTATTAGTGATGCATCTCAGTCCTTCAGAGTGCTTTCTAAAACTCTTAACCACTTCAAAAATGTATTTAATTCATTTGCAAATATATAACTTCAAGAGATTACAATTCAATGCGCAGTGAAGCACTGCATATATCTCACATAACTTACTGAAGTTATATCATGAAGAAATGATTTTCTTCTCTATCTTACACATCACCATGAGCAAGCACTCTAGTTCTTCTGCAGCTCTGCACTGCCTGGAATGCCCCTGCTGAGATGACCTCTGGTATGGGCAAGAAAGTACAGCTGCCTGCTCAATTTGTTGGGGTTTTTTTTGTGTGTGTTTTTTTAATATGACACTGCTAAAATATGTGAGAAAAGGGGAAAAAAATCATCAATTAACACCATATTGAAACAAGTTAAGAAATAAAGCCCACTTTTTTTTTTCTTTTTGAAAAGGAACTTACAGATCTGCCATTGCTCAACCATAATATGGCAAGGTTTTCACTGAAGGTTAATGCAGAGACATTGCATGTGTTCTACTAAGACATTCTGCATAAACCACACCATGCACACTGAGCAGGTCTTTACTATAATAATCCTCAGTAAGCTGTTTCCTAGAAGAAATCAAAAATGTTGCTAATCCAAATTTAGATAGCATCCTTCAAAACAATGTCACAGGGGCTCAACATAACACTATCATCAGTTAGGAACAGCTGAACAGCTACTTTTCTCAACCTGTCCTGTGATGTAAGATTGGGCTTCTTGAATGGCAGTCAGCAGAAGAAATCTAATGCTAAAGTGCAGAGCTATAAATATTTATGGATTACAACTGCAACAGCCTAGAGCTTTCTGATGGCAATTAGTAGTTAACTTTAAATCTGATCAATAGTTATTTCAAATTTCTTTCTGCAGATTCTTATTTGCCAGGAGAATAGCTGGAAGAGCGCACCTTCATTAATGCTACATGATCAGAAAAGCATTACCATGCTATAGGAGTCATTTATTTGGCAACACATGCATTTCAGACTTCACCTTGACATTTTTGCATGGTGCAGAAAACAGAGAATCTGGAAATGGCTGTGTTTTATGGCAGGTGTGCTGGGAATACTGTGATGGGCTCAGCTAAGAACAAGCAAGAGGCTAAGTCTTTTAAGGCTTCAAGGTCTCTCCATGTCAACACTTTCCTCCCAGATCAGGTTTAATAGGGTCATGAAATGGAAGAGAGAAAGGACTTGAGCACAGATGTACAGCAGCAGCAACGAGAACAGCTAAGCAGAGCAGACAGAGCAGGGGAAGCAGGTGTTGAACTGATGGGACAGCAGTTACGGGTGTCACTTGCACTCCATAGCAACAATGAAGATGAGCACATAACTAAATCACATGTTATTCTGTGCAGTTCTCATCTTTCTAGCAAAGCAGTTTACATTACGCTCACCTTTTCAATCTTATATTTATTACCAGGATGGAGTAATATCATAGTTGCCCTCCTACTGAACTATTAACTTCCCTTGTCACTCTTTGGTTGGCACATCAGCTCTGGCAGGAGCACACACAACCTCTACATGTATGCTGAGAAAGATCATGATTTTGTATCACAAAGTGAATGCACTACCTAAGGAAAGAAAATGAAAAAGAATACAACAGAGTCACTCTAAGGGATCACCATTTCAAAGCTGTGAAGATAAGGCATGGTTTGTTTTTGTCAGTGTTTCTTTTACGTTAGAAATTAAGCACAGCCCTGCAACCCAGAATTTAGGTTAGATCAGTATTAGAGGCTCTGGTTTGTACAAGTAATTCAGATTCCTCCTTTCCTACAAGTTTGGCTACAGCTAGTAAAAATGTGTGGAAACTGGGCTCAGTGACTGGAAGGAGTGGAAAGCCTTTAAGGACAGAATCACTATTTCCCCTGAGCTTTTATCTGCAGATACCAGCTCTGTTGGCTGCTCTTCGGGACCAAGTACTGCCTTGATAAGCCTCGCATGCCAACAGTATAACATGTAACACAATTTAGGAAATCTTTCATTAGATTAAGAAGATGAAAAGGATTTTTAGTACAGACCATAACAGGACAACATTCTTTAAAATATGCAACACAAAATGCTGGTTAGAGATGAAAAACACAAGGAAGCTCTCCCATGACCAAATACACATAACCTTAACTGAAGAACTGCCACAACCATGGATATTCTAGGGGTGTCCTGCCAGGTTTCTCACTGCAAGGCTGATCATGCTTCAGCATCCTGTTTCATGTACAGGAAAACATATAAGTGCCAAAAGAGCACTCCAGAAGGTACATTCTTGGACCAACAAACAACCTGCAAGAGAGTACAGGGCAGTCCAGAAAACAGCAGTGAGTCGCATGCCCATGTTGTCAGCATAGGAAATGATCACTTCGAAACTTTCAGCTGCTTGAGGTGCTGTCCTGCCTTATATGACAAGCGCAGCAGGAAAGAGTCACTGTGTTAGTGACACCCACAGGTATGCGGACAGGGCAGTCATTCAGCAGCAAGCAGAGTTCCTTGGGAAGTGACAGTCTTTGCAATCATGCATTCCTGAGTTACTACATTTGGCCTCTGGCTTGCACAGCACACGGTTTGAAACCAGGAGCTCGATGATCACTGACAATGCTGATCTGGAATTTCAGGAATGGGTTGTAGTGGGTCCCGGGAAGCAAACAGTATTTATGAAGTGAAGAAGCACTCAATACCTTTGCCAACAGAGAATGTTATATTGCTCAGAGATGTTGCAAGAGCACGCATGCGGTGTGGGAAAAGTGCAGAGCTGGTGCAGCAGTAACAATGAGGGGGTGACGGTGTTTGGCCCAGGGGCAGGAAGGCACAAGGAATTCCACAGCAGGCAGCACCTGAAAATATTCTTCAGTAAATCATTAAATCATTCAATTAGAAGTGACAAAAGAACAACAGGGTAGTCAGAGGCTGTCAGTATGTTTCTTTCCAGGTCAAATCATGCCAAATGAATCTAACCTGCCCCTCTGATAGGTTATCCGTCCTTCATGGACAAGAGAAATCAGCTAACATATACATGCTAATGTTAAATACAGCTCTCCAGACAACATTCTGCCAAGCAAACTAAAGAAATTAGTACATCTCTTCACTGAGAAACAAGAGAATAATTATGCTTTCGTCTGATTGCAGTTTCTTTTTCTCTGAAGCAGATCACTGGTGTAACAATCATTACAGTAATGCCTAAAAACCATAACAGAGATCAAACAAGATTGTACAAGACACCATACACATTCATGAAAAGACAATTTCTTGCATTGCGGAGCTACAGCCCAAACAATCAGGACAGACAAGGAAAATATTTTACCATCACTGTCAGAGATGGGAAACTGAGGCAGAAAAAGATTAAGGGCTCGATTTTCAAATGAGCTCAGCATATTTGTTGCTGAGCTCGCTCGAAATTCTGGCCGTAATCAACATCATGGAAATCACTAGATATTGAGCTCCTTTGAAAATCAAACTTCAATATGAAAATTTGGCCCAGAGG
>JANHGO010005020.1:0-23767 GCA_024606505.1 Aquila spilogaster
TTGGAAGGGACCTCCAGAGATCATCTAGTCCAACCCCCCTGCCAAAGCAGGCTCCCTAGACCAGGTTGCACAGGAAGCTAAGTTTTCTTTCTCCAAGGCTGTACCTGGCAATGCTTACTTAACCATGTTCACTATTTCCTTGAACAGCTGTGGGATTCTGTGATCCTGTGAAAGCGTCACAAACCCTACCTGTAGTGAGGGAAGACTGCTGCCTCATCAGCACACTAGATAAGGCAGGAGGACTTAGAAAAGTCTGCTAATATTCTGATATTAACAGTTCATCCACGCCTATAGGATCCAAGACATCTCATCATATCACAAAGACATCTCATCACAAAGAAGAAATAGTAGATGGCTGAGAGGGATGTTGAGTTGCAGAATTAACTCTCAGTTTTCAGGCAGGTTTTTGGCTCTTACTCTCAATTCTTATCTTTATTATGGATAGCCAGAGGTCACAATGCTCTATTCTTGACTTTCAAGTGTGTATTACCATCAAACTGCCAGAGCCTATGGCAATTTAGAAGGTTTGTTTAATATATTCATCCTCTAGAAACAAAAGCAAAATCAGAAGGGGAAAAAACCCCAAAACAACTCATGGTAGAACTTACACAGTAGGTAATGCTCCTTGCATACTTCCTTCCTGTCTCTTAGAAGGCATTTTTATTTCCAATTAACTGTGTACTCACCCATTTTTCCAAAGTTATGATTTTTTTGTTATCCAGGTTAGAAGTTCTTGATCTTAGTGGAAAAACATTGGTGTAAAATTTATATAGCTGTGCAAATTGCAGCAGCAAGCTATAGTAACACTGGCTGATGCAAAGTCCCCCACCAGCCTATCAAGATGGATCGGACAGATTGGACATCTGCATGTCCAAAGTTATCATCCAATCACAGAATCATTAAGGTTGGAAAAGACCTCTAAGACCATCCTGCCCAACCCCAACCACGTCCCTCAGTGCCACATCCCCACGGCTCTGCAACACCTCCAGGGACGGTGACCCCACCACTCCCTGGGCAGCTGTGCCACTGCCTCAGAAGGAATTGTTCCTAATATCCAACCTGAAGGATGCACCTAAAGGATGCTGGTTATGTCCCTATGATCAGTAGCTCTACAAGGATGCTCTCAGCACAACTGTTCGTAACCATCTAGAAAACACTGTGTTGTACCCTAGTCCTCAGTAAGAATCAGTTCCAAACCTGTATGGGATCCTTTGCAGTAAAAGTGAAATTTGGATTTCATGAAAAAATCCGGATGTATCCTGATTTTGCTGTCAATTCAGTTTATTACAAAAGGCTTTCGATCTTGGGGAGAAAACAAAAAGGCTATTAGGAAAGCCTGCGAAGCTGATGGGAAGGAGACAATCCATAAAGCCAAGACTGGCTATAATGTTTTTGCCAATTCCCAAGCACTGTTAGAGTGTTTGCGTTACCACTGGAAGATGTCAGCTCGGAAACGGGTGACAGCTTAGTAATCTTCTCAGCACAGAGATGACATTTTTTTTAAGGAGCTGACAGACCAGAATTTGATTTTATCTGCTTTCACACTCAAGATATTGCAAGGCACTTTACAAATCAATGCATTGCAGTGGTTCGATTATTTCTAGCAAATGGAAGCCTAGAATAGAAAAATGGTATTTATATATGACAAGAGCCTGATGCCAGAATTTCAAGATGGAACATACAGGGTGATAAAGATTAATGATCGCCCCTTTCCCCTGAAATGCCTGGAACTGACTGGAACGTTTATCTGCTTATTCAAAATACACAGTGCTGTGGCAATCGCCTGAATTCATGCTATCTGGATCCAGCTCAGAAGATTTTGAGCATGCAGCAATGGTTAGATCCAGGGTTAGGTATAATGCTGAACAGAACCCTAAACTGTGCATTATATAAAACATGTTCTGGTGGTGCAAAGAACTGCCACCTACACAGTTCAAATAGAAAGAATGTCCAAAAATGTACTCAGCTGGGTAAAAGTCATTTTTAAAATGTCCATTTCTATGCAGTGTACAGCCTTCTAAGCAGAGTCCTGTAATAAGATGGTGTGTCTCAGGTTGGGTATTAGGAAACATTTCTTCTCCCAAAGAGCAGTGATGCAGTGGCACAGCTGCCCAGGGAGTGCTGGGGTCACCATCCCTGGAGGTGCTCCAGAGCCGTGGGCATGTGGCACTGAGGGACGTGGGCAGTGGGCACAGTGGGGATGGGCTGGGGTTGGACTCGGTGATCCTAGAGGTCTTTCCAACCTTAATGATTCAA
The DNA here is from genome assembly GCA_024606505.1 of Aquila spilogaster. NCBI lineage: Eukaryota > Metazoa > Chordata > Aves > Accipitriformes > Accipitridae > Aquila > Aquila spilogaster. Next base: position 2,257 of record JANHGO010005020.1, read on the forward strand.
TGATTAGATGATTCTATGATTAGATGATTCTATGATCTCCCCAGCCTTGCTCCTATCATAGGGACTGCTGGCAGCTGCTTTAAACTCAGGTCCACCGGTGGCTACAAGGCAGCTCTGCTGATTTAGTGCTGTAACCGAGATCAGAACCTGACCAAACATTTTCAGAATAAAATAGATGGGGGAATTTTTGAAAAGCATCCACTGCACCGTATTACGGTTCTTCCCCAGCCTCATAAACATTGCTAAACACTATAGAAACAAACAGTAGCTATGTTTAAACTGGAGGAAGTTGTATCTTATCAGGATACAGTTGTGTAAATAATTTAACCAATAACCCGGTACGCTCTCCATGTCCTTTTCCAAAGGAAAATAACAGAATGGAAAACCCACTGTTCCCACCGTGTGCAAAAAGTCGGCCCCGTGTCTGTCACACACAGACCCGAGCTGATGACTGCTGGAACGTTCTTCCTCCAGCTCTGGATCAGGCCCATGCTGAAAACAGAGAAAGTGATCGACACCTTTCCAATTAAGGTAAAGAATTCAGTGTGCGCATTTCACTTGGAGTTTAAATCTATATACAGCAGTTACGTTTTTATAAATGTACAAGATGAAAGAAAAATGAGGGTTAAATGTAACGGCAGAGGACTAGGACATAAGAACGCAGTCATTTGGGGCAGTCTGGATATTTTCTCTTTCATTTTAGAATGAGAGATTCACAGGGATCTAAAAAACAAACAGTCTGACTGAAGTGCCCGTAGTAGTGGTAACCTTGTGCGCACTTGGGGAATCTGCTTCTGTTAAAGCAGAAGCCTGGGATTTATTTTCCTCGTGTGAATACAGTGCAAGTCAACGATACAAATAAACATCGCAGAACTCTTTTGTGCCCGTGTTTTGTTTCCAAAGCCCTTTCACTAGAAGTCACAGTTGGGTCCCAGCAGCTAATAGGTCTGGGGATGGGAAATAGATTTCACAGCTTTTCACCCGTCAGATTCCAGTCTAGTAAATCAGAAGGAGCGAGTTATAGCCTCCAGCCCGCACTTCTTAGGCCCACAGACCACTTCCCACCATCCATGCGATCGCAATGCACCACGATCGCTGACAGTAACTAACACATATGAGCGGCCCCAGCAGGGGGACCGCAGAAAGAACAAGTTTCTTGTTCCAGCAGCAGTACCGAGAGCCAGAGTAAAGCATATTAATAAAAGCATGCAAGAAAATAAAAAATGAAAAAATCCACCCTTCTGGTGCTCCCTGGAGTCTCACAGCTGCACTTTGCTGCTGCCTCCCAGGTTCTCCACTTGTCTCAGAAGGGGACGCAGTCCTCGGAAGGGCTGTGTGATAGGTGCTCTGCACCCACCCAAGGCAAAACATGGGTACTGTAGGAAGCACTCAGGGGTAAGCAGCTCCCTCCCAGACTCACTTTGCCCTGATTGCTCTCTACCTTGCACTAGAGTGTCCTCACAAACACACTTTCCTATTCTGGCACGCTCCATGCAATCCAGAAATGGAATGCAAATGAATAAATGCTCGCTTTAATCTGTCCCTTAGCTCTCAGAGGAAAATCAGTCCTGCAGTAAGGGACGGTTCAAGCTGAGATAATGCAGATTCATTGCTTTATGAATGGAGACTGTCCTTTGCCATCTTCTGTAGCTTGCAGCTCTGACCTCTGCTAGCCCAAGCAGTCAGGAGGACTTGGCAAGAATGCAGTAATTCATTTATTCCTCATCTAGTACTCAAGACTGCCTGGTCTATTTATTCTCAGTTCTGTTCTCATTTCACCCATTTTTCTTATATGCTCAACTGCTTCTACAGTAGCTGCAGTTTGTTGACTTATAACCTCAAACTGCTTAACACTGGAAAGCAGTCTGGATAGTTCCCTTCTTGGAACAGTTGTTCTCTAAGAGCCTAGATGGGAGCAGGTTCCAGAACCAGAAACATTCTCAAAAGGATGATGGATATTTCTAAATATTCTTGGTTCTGATGAGTCCCTGTGGATAAGTTATCAGCGTGTATCTCTGACGAGAAGAGGGGCAGCTGAAGGAAGTGAGGGGCACGATGGATGTAGCCGGGAGCAAGATGAGAGAGGTGAAGCATCGCTGCACTCTGCAGTGTTCCCATGGAGCAGCAAGCACCCGGGGACGCCCGCTCCAAGCAGCACCGTGCTGCAGCTGTGCAAGGGAAGGGTCACTTCAGCAGCCAGCAACAAGGTCTGGAGCCTCACAGAGCTACAGAACCGCGGTTGTGTCGCACGTCTCCAGAAAGCACTGCTGACCCTGCCAGCAGAATCAGTGCTGCACGTATTGCGAGAGCTTTGCTGAAGGGTTTCAAGAGACTCACTTAACATTTGGATGTCTCTGTGCCGCCTCAGGAGAAAGCAGCCTACAACAGCCAATGACCAGGTATTCCATATTGCCTGGTCAGAGTGAACACCTCTAGGCTGATAAATCTGTCCTTAAAATGCCACCATTTGATCGCAACAGCCACAAAGAGAGACGCATCACAGCAGCACAATTAAAACTTGAATTTGCCACCAACTCAGGCCTGGTAACAGATCAGCTCGAATTACACTGGGGATTAATTGTGCCCAACATGTTAATTACACTTCCATCTTTTTTAAGGCTCTCTGCTAACACCCCTTCGCTGGCTGCATCAATCACTGCACGATGCTGTACACAGACAATGACTCATGCTCTCAGCGAATGGCTCTCAATGGAAGCTTTAAACTGGCTTCAATAGCTTGTAATGAAGTGCTGATTTTGACAAAAAGTTTGGATTCTTCCACAGGCAGAGCTGAAAAACAGAATCTCTTTCTTTGTTCATATTTCTCTGTTGCTCTCCTGATGTATAATCACTGTGGCAAAAAGATTTTGTGCACGTACACGCGCTTTACCTGAAAGATCATTATGCCTCTGGTCTCCATTCCCTGGAAGAATTTTGTTGGCACAAACTCTTTTATTTCACAACATTGTATTTGTTTTTGATTTATTGGTCTGGGGCAGAGGAGGATGGCTGAGCTTTTCATATTTCAAGAAGCAGTATGCTGAAAAGTGTGGATTTTACCCTTTTTTTTTTCACTCAGAAGGCTTTTCTGTGAATGACATCCATGATTTTTCTATCCTGGATAACCCTAAATACTTTATTACCAGAGAACCATAAACTAACATAAAGGTCATTGAAATCCATAATAGAGATGCGTTCATCTCCATCTTAGCGATAGGACAAGGGGGGATGGCTTTAAACTAACACAGGGGCGATTTAGGTTAGATGTTAGGCAGAAATTCTTCACTCAGAGGGCGGTGAGGCCCTGGCACTGCTGCCCAAAGAGCTGTGGGTGCCCCATCCCTGGAGATGCCCAAGGCCAGGTTGGATGGGGCCAGGCAGCCTGAGCTGGTGGGGAGCAGCCAGCCCATGGCAGGAGGGTTGGGACTGGATGATCTTTGAGGTCCCTTCCAACCCAAGACATTATATGATTCTATGATCTATTCCATCACTGCTTTCTTTAGGTAGAAATACTAAATTATTTAATTCTATGCATTCGGAAATCTTCACAACTGACCTTCATGTTACAGCAGGGGAAGGATCTGACTCAACTACCTCATTTGTCCTGCAGGATGCCGTTACCTCTGTCATTATTGAGACTGTGCTGGAATGATATCCCCACCTTTGAGGGAAAAAAGGATGGAATACGGGGAAAGGATCAGAAAGAAATATAAAACGATTCTAGGTCTACAAGAGTGACATTTATCAAATCAAGATATTTAATCTAATTTACCAAGCAGAGGTCAAGAAATGACCTACTCAGCTTTCTATGTACTGAATACAGGATACGATTCAGATCTCAGTCAATCAGGGAAGTACGAGATCCATCAGCTGAAGTTGAGAGTAGATAAATTCACTACAAATAAAGTGCACATTTTCCACCTCTGGGAGTAATTAATTGCCAGAATCAGTCACTTCAGGATGTCCTGAGCTGTCATGAAGTCTCTAGCAAATATTAGAATACAGTGCATTTCTGAAAGTGATCCTCTGGCTTCAGCATGATCTTCTGACTAGATGAAGAAATTCTTCACGGAGCTTTGAGGACATACGTGATGGAAATCAGATGAGGCTAAAAGGTGGTTCCTCCTAGCCTTAGAGAAAAAAAATCTGCACACACTTCATTCACTTCTAACACATATGATAGGCTGTGCAACGCAAATAAAGCCTTACTTTCATCTTTAAGTCAAACAGTTGAAATCTGGTATTTATTCTTCCTAAAACCATATTAAAATCCTCAGAGAACCTAAAGAGAAAGAATGGATGAAACAATAAAAAGATCTACTACAGGCAAAAGTGTAAATGTTCAAACCCACCCAGCCCTCTCCCTGACCTCCTACTTTTAGGAAACTGCTAAGAGCTTAATTACTACTGAAAATCTTCCCTTCCACCCACATGCTGTTGACTTTGGCCAGTAGTTTCAAAAGTTATCGGGGAAGAGGAGGACAGAGATGTGCAATTCCATGGGAAACCAGGCTAAACATCACTCAAAACAGTCCAGGTTTGTTGTAGCTCTGATTCCCCCTGCTTCAATGGAGTTGAACTAACAACCGAGTTATGGAAAGAAGTCTATTACTCCATACAAGCCTGGAGAGTTGACCAGCTCCTTCAGAGCACTGAGAAAAGACTTCCTCATATCCCTTACAGACAGTAACATCATAGCCCGCCTCTTTATTTTAAGCTATAGCTGAATGTTTATGATAAGAAAAAACAGGAGCTGAACGCTTCTGATAAGAAAAAAACAGGAAGCAATCCTACAAGCAAACATAGACGTGTTCAGGGTGGATCTACATCCACCTAGAAATTGAGACTTTCCAATATGGAACATGCCTAGTAATAACCCGTATCTACTTTCCACAGTGAAGGCATATCCATCCCATGTATTTTTGCATCCATCGAAAATTCATAAAAGCCTCCAATCAAATCTTTTCTGCAGTTCAGAAAAGCTGGTGGCAAGAACGATAACAGTCAGTTTCCATTACACAGCAGTTGTTTGGGAATATCCTACTTTCTAGTAACTAAAATAAAATTACAACAAATTTACTTCCATTGTGCACATAATAACAATTGGTAAGGCCACTGGATTTAAGAATCATACAATCATTAAAGTTGGACAAGACCACTGAGATCATCCAGGCCAATCCCAAACCACTCCCACCATGCTCAGTGGGAGTCCCTCAGTGACACATCTCCGTGGTTCCGGAACACCTCCATGGACGGTGACCCCAGCGCCTCCGTGGGCAGCCTGTGCCATTGCATCACTGCTCTTTTGGAAAATAAATTCTTCCTAATATCCAACCTGAACCACCCCTGGCACAACTTAAAGACTGATCCAGGGGTGAAGTAATGTCACCATCTGAGCACAGTCTTTCACGAGCCTTTCGATCCACACAGCAAACCACAAATATATGAAGCTTCAGCGATGATTCCCTTGCTCTCTGCAATACAAGAGGTTGCAAAGGCTCTGAAAGTTAGCACTGTCCCAGATAAAATGTTTTCAGAAATAACAGCATTTCTGAGAGAGATTCACATCCTGCCACCCCCAGACACATCACAATTCAGTTTTCCAGTTGTCTCATTTTAAAGACTTATCCCTCTTTGGGGTAAAGCTGAGGGACCAGAGGAGATGTGACGTTAATTAAAAAGACGACGAGCAACAGCAGCTTCTCTGGTGGAGACTCTGATCCAGGAAGACGCTGCTGTGCACACAGAGAACTCCTGCCTATAGAATCACTTGGAGCCATCTTTTTTTGACAGAGCTGATAGAGTTGCTGTGTTGCTAGCTTTTAATAGAAATTGTCAGATCCTTGACATTCCTCCTGACGACCCAGTACTGGCTCCAAGTGATTGTGTAAGAGTATCAGCTCTCTTTACAGGTCGTGCTGTTCCATCCATCAAAGAAAAAATATACTTATTTTCTTTCTTAAGGGTAGAAAAATACTTGAAAATGCATCTGAGATGTCTGAAAGCTCAAAATCTAAGAGGCAAATGGAATAAGTTGGCCCACTTGTCCTTTTGTATTCAATCTCTTGATAGTCAATTCAACCTCCTTTTCTGGAGGATCTAGTTTGAGGGATTTGGAAAGCTAGCAACAGTGGCAGTGAAATGAGTGGGCGGGTCAAGTGAAGAGCAGGACATCTTCCTCAAATAAAGCTTCCTTCTGCTCACTAACCCAAATCAATGGAACTTCAGGGGATCTGGGGAGAAAGCCATTAGTCTAAGCTTCAAAATGCCTAGCGTTATTTGGTTACTTAGGCTTTTGGAAATGAGATCCTCAGACAGGCACCCTAAGTGGAAAACATAACAGAATCCACCACAGATAGCATTTTCTTTAGGAGAGTGGAGATGGAAATTCAGTTAGCTGTTTACCTCTTGGATGAACTTGAAGCACAGTAACATACAAGGGCGGAGAAGCCTGCAAAGCCTATCCTAGGGCTGCATCTGCTCTGTGCGTAAACAGAGCTCCAATTCCTGGTTCTTTACTTAGGATTTTCCATAAGGCACTGATTTCATTTTAAAATATGACTTTTACGTAACTAGTACATTTTGTGCAACACTGGTTAACTCTATGCCCTCAAAATATCATGCGCTTTCCAGCATATAAATCCCAGAGCTTGACATCTAAAGAATGTTTGGCAGACCCAACAAGAAACACCGCCAAGCTAGACGTCAAAGGTATTCGTAAGGTTTTCAGCCGGCCAAGAATATTAACACCTTGCCCATACTTAAAAGGAATGAAATTTTTGTGGCACTGGAGACACAGTGCATGAAGAAGTGATTAGGACAGTTCTTAAGTATTTTGCAAAAAGTTCGTGTGCTTGGTTGGCTTTGAATGCATGCATCACAGATACAGCCCTCCAAGATGTGCAGTCAGAGTGCTGTCTGGATTTGGTAGCCTCATTCAGTTCCTCAGGACAGAACCTTTCTCGTGCATGCATACAGATGAAACTATCTGGAAAACTGCCATTAACAAAAAGTGAAGGAGAGAGTCGGACATTACAATGCCTTGAACTCAGAGAAAAACAGAAGTGGGAAGGATCCCAGAGGACTGCTCAGCCAGTCTTCCAGTCCCAGTGCAGCACTCGGACCTGTTTGAAATTCCTGTTTTGACAGTCACAGCCTCCGCAACGTCCCTGTCCTTCGCTATGCACCTCTTCAAATCAACCTATGTTAAAAGTTTGCCCTAAAATCCAGCCCGAATGGTGGCACATCCTAAAGCAGGACAGTGGGATTTTCTTACTGTATTGACGTTCCTCAGGTTTTGGTTGGCAGGACTTTATTACATGCGGCTTTGCTTCAGCTGAGCATCTTGCTGATACCTAATAATATTGGTGGGCTGAGAAGAACATCCAGCCAATTTGTGCAGAAATCAGGAAATCTTTTCATAGTTTAGTGGAAAACTCTTAAAATCCACGCTAGGATTCGCATATATTCCAGAAAAACACTGCTGTTTACTGCAGGCTCAGCGAGGGAGCAGCCTGTTGGCTGCTGTGGCTGGGAGGAACCAAGCCCTCCACTCCTGAAGGCAGCAAAGGCCGTGGGACCTGGCCCAGCCACGGTCCACTTCCCACCTCTCAGGGCCTATGGGTCTCCACCCAAGAAGCAGCCTGAGCTGCAGACATCCTACCTCTTTCCAAACAATTGTTTGTACAATTTTAATTCAGAATTTTTTCATATTATCTGCTGTTACTCACTGTTTTTCCATTGGACCCCAGCATTCTTTCTGTTTCCAGGAAACACAGTCCCCAGAAAGCAACTCGCTGATATACTTTTCTCCTCATTTTAATACATGCCTTCCTTTTAGCTCTTAATACAGCATTTCTCACTTGTTTGCATTTTTTGCCTTCGGTGCTCACAGCGAGGATACCCCACTACTTCCTAGCCCTCACACAGATCCCAGGTTTTGGCTTCCAATCTCAATCTAGCCAAACTCGGGATCTGCATTTTCCTCTGTCCTTGATTCTTCTCTTTGCTCACCTTTTGCTCCAGATTTTACTCCTCCCGGAGATCTACTGCTGGTCTTAAATCCCAGCTCTGTACCCATCAGTACCACATCTTGCTTCCATTTCTACTTCTCTAATTACACCCCCTTCTTATTTCCATCTCTTGCCTCAGATGAGGTTGCTTTCTCTCTTCATTTGCTGCAGCTGGCATAGGAGCCAAGGAATCGGTAAGAGGACAGGAAACCCTGTTTGCCTGCATTTAATAATTCATAGCTTTTGCCCATCAATAGGAGGAGGAATCACCATCTTGCTCACAGGTGGGCCTGTGTTGGAACATGTTCAGTGCAGGCAGACTCTTCTCTGAGCTTGGCTGGCAATCTCTAACAAGTGTCTCCTTAGTAGGTGACATTACAGGTGTTTTGGGGTTCAGTAATGACTGAGTTAAAATTTGACATTCACAAGGTAAGAAGGGGAAACTGGAAGTGCCAGGCAGCGTATCTGTGTCATGTATTGGCACAGCCCATCTGAATTTTCCATAATATCTTCTCTTGTCAGCTGAAACTTTGGGGAGATATCAGTGTCTTAAGATAGCCTCCATGTGTGACTTTCCCTTTTTCTCTTTACATTTTTTTGGTGAAAAAAGAAAACCTGTTCTCACCCTTCTGATCTCTGTTCTGCTGCAGCAGTTCACACTCAGCAATCACCTCCAGAAAAATTACAGGCCATTAATTCCACCAGATGCTCACCTCTTTTGGAGCTCTGTTCAGGAAACGCTCAGCCACAACAAGCTCACTTGGGTGCTCTTCCACTGCTTGAAGCCAGACCCTACAGCTCTCACATCAATGAACACTTCCAAGCCAGCTCATAAACCTGCAATTAATATCTGAGAATTGTCTAATGGAGAAGGCTGAGTTGTTCTTGCAGTCAAAAGAGAAAGAAACGCATGTAAAGGATACCTAACCCACCAGCAGGCAGCTATGTGAAAAACTACGGCTGTTGTAAGACACAGCAGCGAGTGGTACAACGGACTGGCACTTGGGAGCAGGCCTGGGCCGTCTGCTCATGTTGAGGAGAGATGTGTGGGCCAGGTGAATATCCTCTGTGAATCTGGAGCTATCTGTGCCTCTCTCCATCTCTATACGATGCTGGTTTAGACGCAGTGAATCACACAGTCACAGTCACATCGCAAACACTGAGGAAATGGTTCACAGATCCCCACGCCCTATGCTCTCCACCCCTTTCCTAACTGCTCAGGGCCTCCCAGATCTCTCTCGGTCCCTCCAAAGTACTTGCAGTGAGATGTGTCGTCTACACTATGTTTGCTTGTGCAGCGCTTCTGTGCTGACTTCCAGAGGGAGTACTGCAGCAGAGTGCATTTGCTCTCAGCCTCTGCAGTATTTGTCAGTGATGAAGTGACAAATCAACAATGCTGGTCCACGGGCTTTGAAGACTATGGCTGTTGGTGGGAACATAAAGCTCTTTTGAGACCAGAACAAGGCTAGCCAAATGTTGAAAATTAATTAGCTGGTTAGTAAACCCTAGCGATCAACTCATCATCTCAATTTCATAAAGTTTTGCCAAGCTTAACATTTCCTACTCCCTGGGAACATGGGATCTCTGCTCATTACTAGTAAAGACTGATCTTCATATTCAGCACAGTCCCATAACTTAAGCACTCAGGCTGCTCGTACTGTGGTCAGGACAGAGGTTGCTTCTGCGTGGCAGCAGGAGCTGTACCACTGGCACTGCTGCACATGCACTTTTACTACATGTGCCTTAAGCGAAGGAATAGAGTGTACATGGAGACGTGCTCATCCTGCAGATGTATCTGGATGGTGTGGTAACTTCTGTTGTAGGAAGGATACAAGGAAAATTTATGAAGTCAAGTATGTGTTCTTCCTCTAAAATCTGCTTATTGGCCTCAGTTCCGGATCTCCTTGACACTCACGGATGGTGCCTTGCAGATGCTGAAGTGCCTTGAACTCACTTGGCAGTGTGGAAAATCCCAAGAATCGGAACAAAAGGCTTCTTGCAATGAAAAACACTCCCTGGGCAAGTAGAGATGCTCTCACCTGTGCCATCGAAAATAATTCATGCTGAACTGGACCAACCTCTGCACAAGTCTGAACAGCTTCGACTGCCACTTAAGTCCATGTGAGTCACCCTCACCTATTTCAGGTTTGAGTTTGCCTCAGTGTCTTTGCTATAACTCTCACAGCAATGTGATTTCATTTTCTGCACATTTCACTCTCTCCACTTGCTTTGATTATTTTCAATGCTGCCAAAAGCTTCTGATTCATTGAATCATAGAATCACAGAACCCTTAAGGTGGGAAGAGACCACTAAGTCCCACTGTCCATCCACCATCACCATGGCCACTAACCCATTGCTGCCTCTAGTTACTCAGGTATGCCCAGTGCTCACTGCTGTGTCCTGCCACCCTGCTGCACTTTATTCCAGGGATGAGACACATGAGAACACATTCTCAAGTGTCTTGTGGTCTTCCTGTTTAGCCAAAATGGTGGCACATGTCTTTTGGACATACACTCACTCCAATCCAGCATTATCTAATTGTAGCAGGAAGATTCTGAATGACTTTGATAGTTATTTTCTTTAAGCTGGAAAGACAGCTACCACTGCATTTTGCTGATGTAAGGCTGTAATCACAGAGTTTTTACTCACTGTAGAATTCAAACCAGAAGTGCACTCTGGCCAATGGTTCATTCCCAGCCATATTCATCTTCGCTTTGATGGCTAAGGCTTCACATCATTTTAATCCCTATGAAGCTGCTCAAGAGATGGATACATTCCATGTGGGCTTTTCTTTTAATTTACCCAGGTCCCCTTTCATCTTGCGAGCCCCTGTATTTAATTACATGAATTGAACGAGCTTCATATCATACCTCCTGCTGCAGTTTGCTCAGGTCTTTCTCTTTTTGGTCTATAGAAGGAGAATGCAACTCTTAGAAGCACAGCTCTTTAATTTTACTGTGTTACTGGTGCTACTATAAGATCACCTCCAATTGTTTCTCATCTTTAATGCGTGAATAAACAAGTAGAAAGCGACAGGGAGCATTAACAAAGGTGCTTCTAGATGAATAAATATGCTCAGCAGCCGTAAAAGGCCTCAGTGAGTACCTGGGGCAGAAAGGCCTTGGTGGTGTTGCTCGGCCATTTGCAATCCATGTAAATGTAGTAATTTAAACTTATCCCTCACTGCTGGAAATTTTAATATAAACAAAAAAAAGATAGAACTAGGAGAAACAAAGAGAAGTCTACACTATGCTCCAAACTAACTGTACAGAACATGGAACGAGAACTGAGGAACCATCACATCGCAGTGAGCCAAACAGGTAAAGAAGTATGATACAGCAGAAAAAAAAAGGAGAATTTCCTCTTATTGCATTTCGGTCCCTTTGTCTAGCATCTTCTTGCCTGACTTGATTGAGAGCTGGACCTCTTACATTTGTACCCTATGACATTTTGGGATGCACTGACAGTTAACAACTGCTATGCAGCAGATGAAGACCCAGATCATTAGAATCCATTAAAATTGAAATACTCCTTGGGACCCCTATAGGTTACTCCAAAACTAATGCCTTCTTTTTATTTCCATGGAAACTACGACAGCTACAAAGGGCACAACAGCACTATTTGATAGAGTAAACTTTCAGCTGCAGAACACTATTTCTCAACATAAGCACCACCATTAGCTATGCATGTTCACAGTGATGAACAAGGATCTGCGTGCCGCACTCACAAAAGTCTGCACCAGTGGAGATGACCTGCTCTTGCCACTGCTGAAACGCATCACCCACCCCTCACTGTGCTCACATCAACTGGTTGGTCTCCATCAACACTCAGCAAGCATCAAAGAATGTCAGCGATGCCTTTTTTTCCTTATGGAGGAATTCAGCTCCACACCTGTGCTACATCCGCAGCTTCAGTACAGGTACCGTACTGTCAGACTGCCCTTCTGCTGCTATCTGTCACACAGCAATAAAATGGAACAGAGTATTGGTGGGAAGGTTCAACCTCTACTGCCATCCCACCAACATCTGCCTCTGACACTGTAGGCCGCCATCAAAAAACAGGAGGCATTATAGTCAGAGCAGCCCTTGTAAATCCTTAGCAGGTAGCGCTAACGCTCACCAACGCTGAGCTAGAACAAGCTATCTAGCTACCAGATAACAGGACACCAATGAACACAATGGCACTCCAGCCACACTGGAGTACTCTGCTTCTTCATTTGTTAGCTGAACTAGTCCCACTTTCAGGTGATTTATTTTTAATTCCAGCCTGCAGGGAGCTGAGCCCTTAAGAGGCTCTGGAATGAGCCAATGGAACAGACCATTACATGTGTAGCAGTTCATACATGACAGCATCTACCAGAAGAGATTCAGACACCAGGAGAATTACCTTTACCTGCACCTTGGAACCACCACCGAACAATAGACTCCCTGTTTCTCGTAGCAGTGAGAAACGCGGTTTCCTACTGTATAAAACTAAAATCTGTATCTAAAATTAAGCTTCTACATTAGCTATGCATGCTATAGCTCATTAAAAATGAATAATAATTTCAAGCTCTGACATGTAAGTAGAAAAATATATTGCTCAATACGCGCAAAGTACTGACATAAAATATCCATTATCTGCATGCCCCTGTTTCAGCAGAGTACTGTGGAATGCAGTGGTGATTAAAACAGCAAGATTTTGCTGGCCGGCCATGGGCTGTCCCTTCTGTTGGGTTCTGCTTACAAAGCTGAAGAGGATGATGGAAGGGAGGTCAGAAAAGTGGCTGACCATCCCGTGCCATGCACAGCCTCACACCACAGGGACAGGGCTTTGTACAGCACAACCATCCGACTTTGACTGTTCCTCCTTCTAAGGTTATACTGAACAGGAGTGTAGGAGCACTGGAAAGCAGCCAGTTTCAGAGCTCACACAGCAGGCACGAAACAGTCATGGGTACTAAAGAGAATTTTACCATGGGCTCCCTGGAATAATGGACACACCACCATGCATCTCTGCAGGCCACAAGCAGCACTCTAAGACCACAGTAGAGCCCTATGCCGCAACCCTAGAGGCAAAGAGCTTCTCACACCGGGAAGTTACCCAAACACTTATCTAAAAGGCCAACTTTGATGAGGCCTTGCTATCCAAATTCGGCCCTTAGAAGTTTCTTGTCAGACAAAGGAAGCGGGTTGCTGTTCTCTCTCTTAACACATTGTCTCACAGAAAGAAACTGATGCTTCGTTGTGCTGGTACATGCTGCTGGTATGGATCTTTGCTACAGGTTAAGTGCGTAAGGAAAATCATTTCAGCAAATTCTATCCCTGTCTGTCTGAAGGTTTGTAAAAACGGTGCTAAAACAGAACAGAGATGAAGCAAATTGGAAGTCACAGGAATAGAGGCTACGAAACAATACTCATCTGCTGTGGGTCCACACATTTCGAGATTAGACAGACAGCTTACAAACGTGTTTTTTAACACCTGTGAATAGTACACGAAGCAGCACCATCGACAGGAAAAAAAAAACGATGCCCTATGTCCTGTAGTAGGATTAAACTGCTTTTCAAGCTCCATTAGTTGACTCACGATTTTAACTCGTTACAAAGAAAGCAACAAAGTGATTCATGGGATATATGGCAAACACCTCCTCGCAAAGGACAAGTTCTGCACCACGTGAAGGTGTGAGCACGTGCACGTGAGGCGTGTACCTGGCAATCAAAACTGCCTTCTCCAGAAGATTTTTGGTCTGTGTAAGTGATTCTGTCACGTGATGTACCAAACGCAGTTCCTACAGCAATCCCGCAGCCCCAGCCTCCCCATCACTAGGCAGTAGATCTATGTGAACGAGCACAGGGATCTTCATTAGACCTTGGTTAAATCCTCTGAATACACACCCAACCGTCAGTTCTCACTGAATTCTTCACAACATCTCAGCAGCTGTAATTGCTATTTTCTAGCCGCATCCGCATCACCCTTGGTGCTGTAGACTCGTTGACCAATTAGTGACATAAGCTCCTGTAGCCAAGGAGACCGGGAGGCAGCAGTTTAGATGAACGTCAGAATCTTCAGAGACATTTCCTGAGATTTAGATTTTGGCTCTGTTTAATGTTTCATCACATCAGCAGATCTGCAGTACAGCTAATTAGAGCTAGGCACAGTCAATCTAGTCATATTGCCACCATTACTGCCACTGGGGAGACTGGAGATTGACCCTTCCATATCTGAAGGGGCTGTAAGAAGGAAGGGAACAGACTCTTTAGCAGGGTCTGTGTGACAGGACAGGGGGAAAAGGTTTCACACTGAGAGCGGAGATTTAGACAGGATATAAGGAAGAAGTTTCTACCGTAAAGGCAGTGAGGCACTGGCACAGGCTGCCCAGAGAGGCGGTGGTGCCCCATCCCTGCAGACAGCCAAGGTCAGGCTGGACGGGGCTCTGAGCACTGATGGAGCTGCAGGTGTCCCTGTTCAGTGCGGGGCAGTTGGACCACATGGCCTTTAAGAGTCCCTTCCAACTCAAAGGGCTCTGTGATTCTATGATTATCATAGTATCTTGGTAACTCAAATTGATGACAAGCTTTCAAGATTCCTGCAAAGCAGAAGAGTATTGTCCCTACAGAGAAAGTTCTAATGCTCAGAAGAACGAATGGGTTCACATTCACTATGTGGATGGAGAAGCTCAGAGCTGCTAATCAAACCCAGATTTTCTGAGTCCTAGCTGAGTGCTTAAATACAGATACCGACCATTCTGTTGCAGCAAATTCCTTCCACTATTTCTGCTAGGGAGAACTCAAGCTTCCAAAATCATTTGCTTGCAATGTTCTAAGAAATCACTCAGCCTAGAGATAAATGTCATTTAAAACATACCAATGTTTTAATTGGCTTTTTCAGTGAATGTCTTACTATTTTCTCCATATTATTATCTGCAAGACAGCACAGAGCAATAGACCAGGGCTCCTTGTATAAGATGGTGCACACACTGCCTTCAGAGACATTCCACAGACAGTCTAGTAAAGGAAGGAAGGAACAGGGAAAGATTAAAGGGAACGTAAGTGAGGAGATCAGTGCCAAACCTGTGTGCAACACTCACCTTAACTAAGCCTCAGGCAGCATGAGAACTGCTTCTTGGCTCCTGCAAGCTGCACGTTCTTCTATCACTGAAAACGGAAGAAATATTAGTCTTATTTAATAATCACATTGCTCTCACAACTCCTCTCAAGTACTGACAAATAGCTTTTCCAGTGAAGAATGTTGCTCTCACAGGACAAATGGAGAGGGGTTTGAAGGCAGAATAAAGACCTCAGACACAACTGCATTGAGCTGCACTAGGAAGGAATTCTAAAATGCCCACTGAATGTCCCATAAATATTACTTTTTAGGTACTGCTGAATTTAAATAAAACCTTGGTCAAGACAGTGAGCAGGTCACCAGCACTTGCTCAACAGGATAGCCTTGTAGAGCAAATATTACACACTTTGACCCTAACAGGCTCATTAGTCATTATACTGGGCGTTTACTCACTCTGTACCAGACGTTACCCACTTTCACCTGTGGTTAGAACCGCAGTGTTTTACAGATATTCTGTGGTTGCACAAACCACTTCCCCTCTCATGTGCAGTGACAGCAATTGCATTCATAGAAGAGTTCTAGTAGGAACTTCCATGGGTCACAGCTTAATCCCCATTGATATGTGCCAAAGAAATGCAAGAGCAGGACTGTGTTCTTTTTCAAAGGCTGCAGTTTTGTCCTGCTCCCAGTACTTACTACAAATGAGAGATGTGTATCAAACTGAGGCTCCACTCCTTTCGTTAGCCTGGAATCATTGACATTGCAATTTCATTAACTTGCAACTAGATGAAAGCCACAGCCCTCAGAGACAATGAGAACATAAAGTGCCATTACAGGGCCTGATCCAACTCCAGTTTATGCATTTCTATTGACTTCAACCCCACCCTATAAAGATTGGCTGGGAAAGACTTGACAAGTGATTTTGATTCTGAACAGTACTTCTTTATTAAACATGCTGACAATCCACTGCCAAAGTGCACACAGATAATGCCACACATCACAGAAATAGGAGGGTCTTACTGCTTAAGCTGGCAGGTAAAACACCAGCCCCATATAATGCCTGAATACTAACATCTCAGGCTGCTTCACCGCTCTTCACAAGTGAAGTTCCCATTATGACTGCTATTTGCATCTAGTGGTAGAGCTTCATTTCTCTTCTGCGCCGTTAGATGCAAACAGCAGCCTGCCCTCCTTGGACACATACTCTCAGTGCTGTGGTTTTGTGAATCACGGCCTAAGGCAGGACATCATTCCCAGCACATGACTGGACATAAAGTCTGGTAACAAGCCATTAGGTTATGGATTTCAGCTGTTTTGGCACTCATATTACAGACAGAATTGACGAGCGTGCCAATGGGCTGGAAGCAGAACCAACCTCATGAGGCACCTGTCAGCTGAGCGCAGCACAGAACATTTTAGACTGACTAGTGACAGACTAACCTATTACAAATACACAACTGTTGATTAACTCTAAGAGGTTTCAGAAATTCACTATCACAACCATATAGATGAAATCTTACAAGTTCTGTTAAACCAGTGCTACAGCAATAATACGGCTAATCATTCACTGCTTTCCTTCCTTGATGCAAATGCAGAAAATCTTGAATACTGCCACCTTCACGTTACCTAGAACATTGTTTCCTGCAGAACCGTGGAGTCCTCCCCCAGTTTTCTTTTCAAGACCTTCCAATTTCACAGACCATGGCATGTCCAGGTGTGCAAACAGCTTGGTAACCCATATCACAAAGGTGCACGCACCTACCTACCTAACTCCTACCCACTGTGCTGAACCAAGGACAGAAAGAATTCGTCTTTCCCAAAACCCTTTTTTATATTTAAATACTCAGAAAAAACACTGACACCTCATTGCCAAGAGCTTCTCACTGCCTGGGAAGGAAGTGTGTGAGACGGAGCAAACAAGAGAGCTCGTAACCACAAGAAATCAGCTTTGCTGTTTTGTGCTGGACCGTGCCAATGGTAGGCTGAGTTCACTGCAAGATGCTGCTGCTTTCCATCACCTACACCAGGACAGAGGCTGGTGGTGTGCATAAGTGCAAGGACACTTCTAAACAGGATTCCAAACACTGCTAATGCATCCGTAGCCATTAAAATTCCTCATAGGGCCTGTACACATTCTGTACAGTTACTCTGCTAATGAGAGCCTTGCCACCGGCAAAAGACAGCACAGCCTGTCTGGTGCCTAAAGGGTGAGTAATCCTGTAGCTGGACCAGCTGGATTTTCTGCTCCTCTCCACACTGAATTTCACTTCAGATGGTGGTCAGGGAGTGAATTAGGTGGAAGCAATAAGTGCAGCTACCAATTCTCCTTTATCCCACTTTTTATGTTTTGGTGGCAGGAGATAATCTGCATGTCACCATGAGATCATGGTTGATGGTAGACTGGGCTGGTGACCTGTGAGAACAAATTAACTGCTTTTATCTCTGTTGCCCCAAAGGGTTCTTCAGCTCCCAGAGCAATGACCCAGACACACTGGGCAGCACAGCTTCTAAAGGAATTCCTTATGACCGAGCTCCTAACAATACATCCAAATGTCACAAAAAGTCAGTAAGCACTTTGAAGGCTCAAGTGCACATTCTAGATAGCAACACCAGGAACTTCTGTTTCTGGTATCCACTACAAAAAAAAAAAAAAAAAAAATAGTCCTAAAATGCAAGCACATCTCAAAGATTTTACTGTATTTTCTTTATTCCCCGGCTCACAAGACCTCTGATTAAAAAAATAAAATAAGGACAGATATCAGACAAGACCAATCCTTTTTCTACATTGCGTTCATTTCCTAGTAACAGCCCACGCTCATCACGAAATCTGTGAGGGAAGGCTTAGGAGCCTTCTGCCAGAGCTCGCTTATAGAATTCCTCCCTTGCAGCTTCCTTCTGGTCTGAAATTTGCCACCTGAGAACAACCCCTGGGGGCTCCAAGGCTCGAGGAGCAGAGCAGCTTACTGGAGATGCACATGGGGCAATTCTGGCTGGATATGCCATGGGGATAAGTTGGCTTAGGTTTCCAAGCTGCAGTGACTGCATTTTCATCCCACTGATGTCCAGGTTACTGTAACTGCAGCTCTTACAGGTCTCAGTCATGAAGGTGTCTGGACTGATTTAACCATTAGCTATCTCCTGATTCATTTCAAAGATCAGATTATTTTCACATTCGGTTATTTTATACGCTGACTTTTTTATACATTCTGGGAGCAAGTAATATTTTCTCATTTGTGTATAAGTATTGTATATTTACGATGTCACTTAAAGACAAGAAAGCTACGTTCAGAACACACATTTTCAGAACACGTGTATTTTGTGAATAGCATGAATTAAATGGAACTGTGATTTCTCCATGTATACAATGAGTAGGGAAATGCTTTCACTAACACTTGATGAAAATAAGAAGCATCGATGGAACAGCAAATCTGTATCGAGCTTACAAAGCAGAGAAGGTAAATACACTTGGATAGTAGATCTTCCCAAATGCACAGCATGGGGACATAATCAAGGAGCCAGTCTGGTTACTCCAAATCCACTAGAGAAGCTAAGAACAAATGAAGTATCTTCACAATGTGGGTCTGATGCAGAGGAGAAGTCATCAAAAAGACTGAAGTACAGGTACTCTGGTGTGGTACTGGAGTGTGTATTTATAGTCCGATTACTGTGTATGAATTAAACCACACAACATGTACTGCTTTTAGGAAATATGAATCAGAGCCTGGAAACATTTACTCATGTAAGCTATGAGTAGCAAAGTTACTCATGAGCAGGAACCAGTTATACTAGGAAGGATTTAGGCAGCCTGGCCATTTCTATTGCTATACAGACAGTAATAACAACTGTTGACCATTTTAAAACTATACTTGTCATAATGAGAGAAATCTAATGCTGGCATCTGCTGATTCCATCTCATTTTTAAATTTAAGATTGCAAGTTCCTTCAGACTCCTTTGATGACACATGTTAATTGTCCAACTCTCTTCTTCAAGTGACACTGGCTTTCCTTTAACTTTAATTTAGAGAGATATTATGCAGTCTGTCTCAGCACAACACGCCTAATGGTTTCCCTGTGGCAATAAATTTTCTGATTTAATTTGTCACAAACATGCCCTCTTATCTCAGACATTTCCTCATTATTTGAAGTAATAATGAAGAACTTGTGCTTCTAATGATATTTGCTTTACTTGCGGAATACAGAATTGAGTCAGAAAGGTGAGAAGACATTGACAGAAGCTCTAAGAAGCTCCAGATGAGGGAGAAGTATATTCATGCGGTTTTATTTTAGAAAACACAGCTGACATTGTGCAGGGCTACAGATAAGGATTGGGGTTCAGGTGTTTCTGAGGTGATAAAGTTGTTCGGTGAAGATGCTCTGGGTATTGGTGAGACTAAAAAGCTTTATTTAGATGTTCTTCCATTGATTTTAATTCTGGCATTTATCTTTCAAGAGATCTTGTATAAATTGTCCTTTGTAAAACTTAATGGCAGATGAACATGGTTTTAGGATCTGTGTGCATGTTATACAAATACCCAATTAAATACATTTTACTTCACGTGAAACATTTCATCTAGAGAAACCACACAAGACTACTAGCGATACAGAGCTCTTCTTCCTTTCCTTAGCTATTATGTTTTAGAACTAAGTGCCTGTTATATCCTAACTGTGTTCTCTGACTGCAGGAAGGACTGGATTTCTTGTAAAGATTATCTACCAGCTCTAGTCACATATTCATGTTCTCCTGTGCTGACATCTAAGGAATGACACTGTCGGTTTATTTAAAACATGCTAGTGTCGCAGAAGGCTGGCTCCTCATGCCTAAGGTCTGTGTTGGTGTTCGCACAGTGTTTTAATTTGTCATCACCACTCCTCCCTGCCACAGGATATAAATCACAGAATCACAGAACCACCAAGGTTGGAAGAGGCCTCCGTGATCATCCAGTCCAACCGTTCACCCACCACCAATGTTTCCCCACTGAACCGTGTCCCTTAGTATCACATTTGAACATTTCTGGAGCACCTCCAGGACGGTGACTCCACCACCTCCCTGGGCAGCCCGTTCCAGCACCTGACCGTTCTTTCGGAGAAGAAATTTTTCCTAATATCCAACCTGAACCGTAAAGTTACTTTAAAACCTACAGTTCATAAGAAATGAAAAGTTTCAACAAACAGGATCAGGAAAATCGCCTCTCTACAGCAGCTGATCTCTTTGGCAAGATCTGTGCCTTCAAATGTCATTTTGTATTGATACAGTCACGGTGGTAAAAACTGAAGAGACGCAGCTAGTAAGCGAGGGCAGTTTTCACTGATACCACTGGAAGCTGAGTTTACGCTTTTCTGTCAACTGAAGGAAAAGGTAAAGAATCATCACAGCATAAAGTATAGGTTTGTTTTCGTTTTGGCTATAACACAGAGGATCTAAAGTACTAAACAAACATTGTCTCAAATAATTTAAAGAAAAAAATCACAGATTATTTCTCATTTTCCTATCTGACTTTGAGAGGAAAGCCTGTAAAAGACGTGAATGTAGAAGGATTACCACAGCTAGGAGAACTATGCCTGTCTTAGAGTAGAAAGCTGACTGACAGCTGATTTTTCACTACTCTCATTGCAGCAAAGAGCATCCATGAACTCCCCCGGTGTGCAAGAGGAGCCGGTCCGCGTGCTACAGGCAATAACTTGCTCTTGTACGTTTTGTAAAAAGCTGCAAGTTAAATTTTTGACTTAGGATTTTGAGTATCCCTCACACATGAATGCAGGGAAAAACCTGTTGGGAATATCAGTGCAAAGTGCAGGGAAAAACACTGGATAAATATTGTTAATAAAATACGTCTTTCAGTCTTTTGAATAACTGTTTTCTTTTAGTATAGAGAAAACCTACAGTAAATGAGCTGTTTTCTTGTTTAATGTGCTGTAATATGAACAAAAAAAAAGACAAAAAGTTTCAGAAAAGCATTCTTTCTTCCTCAAAAGGTCTTGTTCCAATGGTTTCTCTTCATTAGCTGCAGAGAGCAGTGACATAGCATTTCTGCATTCCTGTGGACTGCAGCAAATTGTCCCTCTTGGCTGTCATTGTTTCCTATGGAAGCAACAATAGGTTCCATTTATCCCAAGCTGACGCCACATGGCATGTGAAATCCATCCAAAGAGATGGGGTACTCCAAAATCATGTATGTTACAGACCTAGCAGGAAGCAAAAATAACAGTTGTAATTGGTCTCAAAACATGAAGTACCTCTTCAAGAATTGCAGTGACTTCCACCAGCAGCTCTGAAAGTGTTAATTAACTTAAAACTCATCTTGTCAAATGCTTACAAGGACTCAAGATGAGAATGCTCCAGAGAAGGCAGCGAAATTCCACCACTAAAAAACAAGTTCTGATGAACTTTTAGAGAGTTTGCTAGAAACATCAAAGCGTGGTGCAGCTGTTAGCATGTCAAAGGAGTATTGTGTTCC
>JANHGO010005021.1:0-23767 GCA_024606505.1 Aquila spilogaster
TTATGAATATTCATGTTGTCTGGTTAATTAAGTTAATTGTACTGCAGAAGTGCTTGCACTTCCAAGGACAATTTTTTCCCTACAGTTTCTGTTTGGTACCTCCATCAGTCATTCTTTACGTGACCTGCAGATACTTTGTCCTTACTGTGATGCTTTTGTGCATTTTGTAGGATGGAGGTTGTAGGAAGTTGTTTGTAATGTCAGGAAAAAGGGTGAATATTTAGAACAGGATTATGGTGCTGGAATAATAAAATCTATTTTTGTTTCTGTTAAAAAAGAATGTGGCTGACAAAGATGCTGGAGTTGTGCGGTTGAAACCTTTTGTGCTGATTTACAGTAAACAAAGTAGTTGTAGTGAGACCTAAAAATGTGACTGCTGTAATTTGTGGGGGGAGCAAGCCCATACATGAGCATCAAAGGAGGTTATTAGTCTTTTCAGTGTAACATAATAGTATTCAGGGGAACCATCTTGTTACTGGTAAGTAATATTCCAAGCTTACGTAGGGTTAAAAAAAGGTTTAGGTTACTTGAAAAGATGAATTATAGCATTAAAGCCACTATTATTGAATTACCATTTAAGTCAGCAAAGTTTTCACCCTAACATTTTTATTTGTACAATAATTTTGAGCATTTTATCTCTGTTGCTATAAGCTTTCTTTGTGTCATCCTCTTTGTACAGGACCTAGACAATGGGATGCTTAATTCAATTATTGTTAGGGTCAAAATGCTGCTAGATGGGTATTAAGAGTTTTTTCTGGAAAAGATGGTGGCATTTCCTACCGTATAGCTGTGCTTGTTTTGGATCTGCTGCTCATGGAAGGGCTTACTTGCTTGCAGTACTTACATTTTTGAATGCAGGCAGAGCTTACTTTCTCAGTAGTCAGGAGAGGGTGGGGTTTTGTCTTGTTTACTTCTGCAGATTTTAATGAATTCCAGAGATTTAAGACAAGGATGCAATTATTTGTGCTATCCTGTTTAGTAGGAATGAGATTTAACTCTCATTAAAGTCAGCATGAAAATTGGTATTGATTTCAGCCCTGGCCATTTGTTATCTTGCTGCCATCTGTATCAATGAATTACTCTTACTTAAATGAGGAATTCCAGTCTAAGAGGTACCAAGCTCCATCTTATGAAGTTTGTTCTACCCTGTGCTCTACTATTAGCTTGATCTTCAGTGACAAAGGAAAACAGTATTGATCAGAATAACTTTGCATAACTTGTAAAGATCAGCTGCTTGTGTGTGATTTCCTTTGTTTTTATTCCAATTACAAAACATATTCTTATTTTTTTCTTTCTCCTCAAAAAGAGGTTCCCATAAAAGTCACTTAGAGTTTCAAAACCACGATTCAAGGAGATATCTCTGAATACTTTGAGCTACTATTTTAGCTTCACTGTCTAAACAAAAGTAGTTGTATCTAGAGTCTAGATGTCAGAAATGATTCAAACATGAGATGCTGTAAGCATGGACTTGTACTGTTATGTGAAGAGTACCTTTTCAGGTCAAACCTCTTTATTTTTTTTTTTTTTTTATCCCAAAGTTTTCTGCATGGAACTGTATTTTATGTTCATTGAAGCAATAGAAGTTGCTGATTTGAATATTAAATGGCATATAGGGCTATAATTTGCCTTTCCTTTTGTACAGAAAGAAAAGTTCGAATAACTTTTCATTGAGTTGTTGGATATAAATTATTGGAGATAAATTGCTTACACTGTAGTATACATAATAAAATGCACTTCATGTTACTGTATGTAGAGAAAAATTCTTTGGGGGAGAAAAAGAAAGCTAAGGTTGAAATTGTTGGTTTATTCTTCTCTCAAAGTGCTTCGTAATCCCAATTTGCTGGGCATATTTAAATACATTCTTTAGGAAAAGGAAAAATAATATTATAGTCACCTGTAAACTCTGAGAAATACGTGAATTAAATTATATTTCTGTTTGAATTGCTCGAAGAATAAAACTGCACATAATCAGATTTCTTCCTGTACCACTGAGGAAGTAAATTTCAAAAAATGTTTTGTCTGTTGTGTTGATATATGTACCTCACTTATTTCCTTCACATAAAAGGAGCCCTGAGGCCCTTATTCAGGGCTTCCCTCTCTGATATTGTGAAGGCCTTCCATGAGGCTCTGAGCACTGGTTGCTTCCAGAGACTAAGGTGATCTAAGGAAGTAACAGGTCCCCTATGAGATACTGTGATAGACTTCACACAGTTTTTTTCTTTTTCTTTTCTTTTTTTTCTCTTTTCTTTTTTTTCTCTTTTCTTTTTTTTTCTCTTTTCTTTTTTTTCTCTCTTTTCTTTTTTTTTCTCTTTTCTTTTTTTTTTTCTCTTTTCTTTTTTTTTTCTCTTCTTTTTTTTTCTCTTTTCTTTTTTTTCTCTTTTCTTTTCACGAAATCTTATTCAGAGAAAATAATGGAAAAAAAATCAAGGCATGTACTACTTTATAAGAATGACAAGATGCCTTTAGAGCTACACAACTATGTACATCAATCTTTCCATATTTAGTATGATTTTCTGCCACTAAAGTGACATCAAAGATTGCAAAAATTTGAGATGAACATAATTTTTCAGTCTGGTATATGATGCTTTTAGAGTGCTCATTGAGATATTGAGTGCCTCTTATTTGAAATATGATGATCTCTTCCCTTTCCTCACTTCTCTCTCCTCGCTGTTGACAGAGAAATTTAAATGCATCCATAAAATTTAAGGCAAATTTATCAACCAGAGTTGTCTATTGCTGCTGTAACATATTAAATAATTCAAGCAACAAGAAAATGATTTGAAAATTCGAGTAAGTGAACTCATTCTTTTATGGGGCGTTAAGTTCTAAATTGTTCATTTGTAATTTTTGTAATTTTAATTAATCTGTTCTTGAATTACTCATGCCTTACTCAGTGCTATGAAGAAGCTCAGTATTCTCACTGCTTGGCTTCAGGCCCTGGTGTTCTAGTTGTGCAAAATGGAATCCTGTGGCCCAGCTATTTGGCTAAGAGAAGCTATTTTTCAATCATTAATGTTCTCCTTATACATAAAATTGACGTGCTGTAATCAACAGTATTTGCTATTACTTCTAAGAACCTAAGATGTAGTCTTCAAGGGGAAAAGCAGCTGTCTGACTAGATCTTGTAGAATTTTGCCTGGGAAACTTGATGTTTTCACTGGCCTGACATTGTATTGTTTTTCCAACTCAAAACAAAAACAAAAACAAAAACAAAACATTCCCCAGGTGTGTCCTTGATAATCTGCCTGCTGGTACATTTACCCAGTATTGTGTTTATGTATAAAAGAAAATATTTGTATGGCAGATGGGTTAAAAGCAGCAACAAGTAAGGCAATATTTGCTTTTGGATTTTATGGTACTTATCAATGTATTGATGAATGTACAGAGAGGATTTTGTAGATCTCTGGAATTTTGTATGCTTCTAATTTGTACTGTTTAGCATTTTGCTGTTACCAAGACTGAATAATTTGTGTAGGGGGCTATTTTTTCTTTGAAATTGTATTCAGTGTCTCAATTTCCTTATCTGAAAAAGTTATATATATACCATAATTATTTACTTCTTGCTATCCTCGATCTTATTTATGCTAGTTTGTGTTTACTTTTGCAGGTACTACTAATATTTTGGCCTACACTCTCTATGGTATCAAACATGCAGTGACTGCAACGCTGCACATTGTAATGGGTAAATACAGATACAACATCAGTTTTTAAATAGTGAAACAGCATTTAGAGGTTTGCCACAGCCAATTGTTTAATAAACACATAGTTTATGCTATAGCACTGTATACTATATTGTAAGACTCTTATGTCCAAATGATTCTATCCTGATTTATAGAGTATGAAATGTTCTTTGCATGTAGCTTAGTAACAAAAGTTGTGAATCTCATCTTCTAGTAACAAAGATTTGCCATAGAATAATGCCCAATTCTGGCATTCATTTCCTCTTGCTGATGTTCATTTATTGCAAAGAGTAACTTTTTCTGGACTACACAGTGTGAACTGTGTTATTCTGTGTGTTATTATGCTCTGGTTGGTTGCATACTCATCTCATTAATTTAATGCACCTACTGGTGACAATAGGAAACAATATGCAGTACTTTCTGCTTGAGAAAGTGACTAGGATTGGCCTTCTCAGGGAAGTATTATCCTATTTCGGAGAAAGTATTGTTTAGTTCTGTGTATGATCCTTTAAAAAGAAAAACATGCACACATAACAGTTTCCATAAGAAAGCTTTATTAGTAGAAAAACTGCATTACTTGCCATTCAGTCTGATCTGCACAACAAGTTGGGGTTTGAATGTGAAAATGTGATTGTGCTAAAAGGAACGACTAGCTTGCCCATGCAAATCATATTTCCGGGACTTTGGAAGTAGCAAATGCTTAGCTGAGTGAGGTATATATATATATATATATCTATATCTATATATATATATATATAATCTATCTATCTATATATATTTTTTTTTTTCAAAAAGTGAATAATGGGGAAGGAAGCTTCATTCTAAACATGTGTTTTCTAGACCTTGCAGTCAGCAGTGGAAGACCCCTTTTCCTAGATAGTAAAGTTTACAGTTTATCCACAAATCTGAAACTGTCTTTTTTAACCAGAGACGGTGACTATAGTGGAAATAACAGGTTCTTTTATAGAAAAAAACTATATACCCTGTTTTGATTTGATGTTTTAGTTCTGTAACAGTAAAAACATTTTTGACCACTTCACTAATTGCTTGTAATGGTGAAACATTGTACTGGAGGAGTTAAGCATAGGTTTCAAATGTATTTATGTAGCAACTGCACATTTTCTTTGTATAGTAATTGAAAGTCACACTGTATGCTGCCTGATGGATTGGATGGATTTTTGCCATAAAAATTTTGACATTTTGAAGCACCTGAACATTGTTCTCTGAAATGAGTACTTCAACATTCTGAATGTCTGAATTGATATATCTGAATTTATTCCAATTTCCATTAGTAAAACTTGACTTCCTAAGGAGAGAAGATTCTGCAGGTCTTTCTCTCAGTTAAATTAGGTGAAAAGGAAATAGTAAGTTATATTTGGTTTCATGTTATTTGTAATTTCTGATCTTTGTCTTTGATTTTTAGGTCATATCCAACCAGTAGATGCCTGTACTTTCAGTACTCCAAGCAGGCTTTTGCGTTTTGGGTTCTCGGCTATGTTTGGTTTTGGTGCAAGGACTCTAGCTTTGGCTGAAAAGCACCGTTGGATGCCCTCCAATCAGCGAAAGGATTTCGCTTTTATCAAAACACTGGCAGATCTCAAGTATGCCATAAGTTGTTACATTTTTCTAGTATTTCTCATTTTCTTGAGGAATATGCGATAATGAATATGGTAAAATATAGACAACTGTAGTTTAGCTGTCTTGACTTATCATCTGTTGGTTGCTAAATTTGTTACATTCAGCATCTCCTTAAAATCATTTTAATTTGAATAAAAGTTTGTCTAGCAGTCAGAAAATTGGATTACAGTAAATATTACACTAAATACAAATACTTTTCCAGGACAGAGAAATGTGAATTATCATTTCTACCTCTACAAATTCCACAGGAAGACTCTCATGAAAATGACAGGTAAGTAAAACTGAGTCAAACAATCCCAAATGTACAAAAATGTATATTGTTGAAGAGAAAATTGTGCAATTTTTTTATTTTGTTCAAATTTAATCATCAGGTAAAATAAAATCTTAAAAGAAAAAAGATTTATTTTGTCAACTGTGAACTTGCACACTTTGTAAAATATTCTCTCCCAGTTCTGAGACTACAGAGGGTTTATTTCAAAACAGACTTTATCTTAATATTCATGTGCTGTTCAGTTCCATTATTTCTGTCCTCCAATGAGATATGGTTTTTTTTTCCAAAGAAATATTGTTTGTGTATGCTAAATTTATTTTAAATTATTTTACATGAATGTTTTCATCCTTCTAGAAAGAAGAAAGGGAAAAACAAAAAAAAAGGTGAGCCTTAGCTTTTATGATTATTTAAAAATGAACTGTGAGTGGTTAAAATGGAGTAATATGAACTACTCTTATATTTAGGTAGCAGGGATCAATGGCACAAAATTCAGGGTGACTTCCTGAACGTGAGCATTATGGCAATCCCTTGTCTGTGTTCAATGGCACCAAGAGGCTTGGCACCTAATACGAGGTCAGTAGAGGTTTAAAGAATTAGTCACATCTATAAATTCTGACATCTTACCTTAAGACCTTGGCTTTTCCAAGAATACAAGGCTGTGTTTAGGTAGTCTAGACTCTGGGGCAGGGGAGGGAGTGTACACTGCAGCAGACTCGATAATCCCAGGAATTGTAATCAGTTTTAGGATCAGGCAAATAAGGTCAAGTAGTCTAACTAGAATAATGAGTAGATAATTGCTGTGATTGAATTAGTTGGCAAGACCAACTTAAGTAGTAGTCATTGAGCAGTCATCTGTCATGGGTTCTGACTACATGTAGAAACTTTGGTCTTAGATTTTATTTTACTTTTTCAAGTATAAAGGTGCCATTCATCTTCTGCTTTACAGTCAGGAACAATGAAGTATGAGTCCTTCTGTCAAGATCTTAAATTCATACTTGTGTTTTGCCTTATTTTTTTGCCAAATTTAGGAAATACAGTTTTATATTTAGAGTTTTTGGAAACAAATGTGTACGTAATCTGGTTGTTGACACTGTTTGCCTTGGCTCATTGTTGAGAGCATGTTTTGTGGTGCTCAAACAGCTATCAGCTATCTTTGTAGCTGATGTATTCACTTAACAATTAAGCAGAATAATAGCAAGTATGAACTTCGCAGTTGTATATGAAATGCAACACACTCCCTCAAATAAGAATTCAGAAACTTTTTGTGTATATTGTACATTACTACTTATACATTACTATTCATAAAAGATTATGGAATGAGTCTGCTTTGTTTAATTATCTTTGGAGAAAATGCATATGCCTTAAGACTGGTCAGATATTTATCTTCCAAGTTACTTGCTGATTTGGTAGGATTTGCCTTATTGAAAATGATGTACAAGTAAATATGTTTGATAAAGATATTGTGGAGAATTTTTCTAAGCTCCAGGAGTCCTTCTAAGGTGCCTATGCTTTAAGGTAGTGCTGTGCTGCTTTCCCCTCCTAGGAAAACTTAGGAAAACTATCTCTGTTCAGCATTTACTGTCATATTCCACTCAGCAGAAACCTGACAATAGTCCATTTTAGCTTTGCTTTCTCTTTCCATCTGTTATGACACCTGCTCCTCAGTGATACGGGATTTTAAGACAACTTCATGCAACTATTACAGGTTTGAATGAGCCTGTTCCTCCTTCAGTAGAGTAGGGATCCCCCTACCTTATATACCAGGAAGTCCATTTTATTTCCTTTTTCTTGAAATTTATCATAGGAATTAAGTAATCTGGCAGGGTAGGAAGTGTAAATGTTTCAGACAGTTGTTCCATTTCTCACAGTCAATAATATCTTGACTGTAAAGCTTTTCAACATGTGAAACAAATGTTTCATTGTTTGCTTGGGATACAAGATCCATTATGGTAGCATCAGCTAAGTACATCTAGGTTTCTTCACTCTGATTTTTTTTTTCTATGTGAAGACATTTGAAGATGAATTAATTCTTTGACTATTGCAACTCTATTTATACTAGCCTAAATTTGCAGTATATCAAACTTGCAAAAGAATTAAAGAGAATTCTTAGTCATCTCAGAAGATACAAGACTGTAACGTGGAATGCATTCTCCAGTAACCTGCTGCGTCTTTTCTAGTAAAAATATGATAAGGAAGCAACTGTTTCAATTTTACCGCTGCTGTTTTCTAAATCAGTAAAATAATGCTATGCCATATGACTTGTTCCATGGCTGCATGAAAGTTATCTTTCTAGGCAGTAGTGCTTTATTGTAGTCTGAGAATGTTCCAGTTATAATTGTTAAATAGCTGGGAAGCTCTGAGTGAGGAGGTATGTGGTGGTGGGCTGGAAAACAATGTTTTGAAATGACCTTAACCTATTTCTCAATTGCTGCTGCTGAATGAATAAATATATCATCTGAATACATAAAATACAATCTCAGTGATTGGCATATACTTTTTGAAAGTTGGTTTCTCTCCGTAACTTGAATGAGACTTAGGAATGGTTGTATTGAGGTTCAGGCAGTTAGTTTCTGTGACAAGGCTGCATTAAGGAGCCTGTGAAGTAGTACTAGCTCATTGTCTGACCCAAATTTAAAAATGCAAAATATCAATGCAAGTAGGTACCTAGCACCAATGAGTATCTGCACTGTAGGATCTCTTCTTGATTAACCTCTAATGTACACTTTTATACAAGATTCCCTTCAGTTTTTAAGTTATTCATTCCATGTGAAACATGCTGAGTGTAAAATTCTGCTGAGAATTTCTATGAATAGCAGCATAGTTAAGATTAGGATCTTCATTAAGGCAGCTGAAGTGTTAATGGTGGAGCTGAATGAGTCTAACTGCACTGGGTCATATGTGCCTGCACGTGTCATGGGAGCAGTAAATCGCAACATTTCTGATAATCATTATACTTTGTTGGAGAGAAAATGTGAAAACAAATTTGTGATGTCTAAGAATTCTGCTGTTAAGTAGGAAAATGTTTTTATTTAAATATGCATAGTGGACAATAAGTTATAGCTATTGATAAAGAAGTAAAATTTCATTACTACAGTGTATATTATAGATACAGAGTTGCTAAAATAACTTAAACGGAATCATTTTAATTGATCTATAAAGGTGTGGGGGTTTTATTTTGTTTTGTTTAAAAGTATATATTTAAATTATCACTATTTTATTAATGTGCTCTTGCACCAAGGCTTTTAAAGAGCCTATTAAACTTCCAATAATGCATTTACTTTGGGGTATTAAGTCTGTCTGCTTTTCAGGTTAAATAATGGAAGCATGGCTCTGATTGTTGTACAAAATACCTCCCGAACTGAGTTTATAAAACACCTGAAAAGATATGCCAGTGTAAAAAATCAGGTACTGTTAATTTCTTTCTGGTGATTATAAAAAGAACAGTTAATTGTGAAAGTAGACATGCTGGAAGAGTTAATGTTAGCATCCTCGTAAGGAGACTTAGCTTCCTGTCAGAATACATTAGCCCCCTTTTTATCTGATTTTTTTTTTCTTAAATCACTAGACTAATACCGATTAGCCTATTTCAGCCCATCTGTTGTGGGTTTAAATTGTATTTTTGTTGTACCATCGATTTATGGGAATAAAGCCTTTCCAGCACAATAGAGAAAATGCATGCTGTATTTAAATCTTGTATAAGAGATCAAGAATACAGACTCAGGGACATTGTGCAACTCTGTAAGAAATAGGTGAAGTCCATAATATCTGCAGATTGCTGAACATCACACTGACAGCATTAGATTTTGACCATTGATTTTAGCAGATATATATTCTGCCTAGTTAAGAGTGTTTATAGAACTGTATATCAAAACTGTGGTCATACTGCTTTTTTGAAGAAAAAATGAAGCATCTAAATATAATGCCTTGTTGTTGTCCTAAATACCCCAGGTGTAGCCTAAACATCGTGGTAGTCATTCAAACATTTCATAGTTATGTGAACTCGCTTTACAGTTAGGTCCAGGCTTGGATTAGATAACCATTGAGCAGTAAGAGTTTGTCACAGAGGTGGTAACAGTTCGATGTGACAGCACTAACAAATGCTTTTAGGAAATAGTTTGTGTTTTCCAATTATGTTATAGTTATACTCTTGGAGGAAGAAAGCTTTGCTTTTCTCTGTCTTTATAATTAAAAATTATAGTCAGGTGTTAGAGCCTCACTTGAGACTTGAGGACAGGATCACTGGCAGTGATGAACAAATGATAGGAAAAAAATTCCATGGACTTTAATGTATTCAGAAAGCATATGCCAGTTTGGCATGTGAAAAATATACCACCTCGTTTGTAAATTGAGCAAGTTTGATATGGGAATGCAAGTGGAATAATACATTTTTTCTTTTTTCTTTTTTTCCTGAGGCACTATTTAGGATAAAAATAGTAGGTTAACCTATAAATGCTAGTTGGAATGTACAATGCCTTATGTGTTCAAATATACAGTTAAGGGTTCTCATACAATTAAGAAGCAAAAAACCCCCAACAAACTACCCACCAAACAAAAAAAATCCCCAAGATTTTTAATTTCATGTAATCCAGTTTGTTGTGAAGCATCACCTATAGCTTTCATCTTTAACATATGCCTGTGTTTGGTTTAGTTCAATTTTCCCTTTGTTGAGACATACACAGTTCAAGAAGTAAAAGTGCAACCAAGAATCAAAAGTGGGCTTGATGCCAAGGAAAATACAGATTTGAATGCCACTGCTGCAGACGAAAATTACCCTTGGAACATAGATGGGGACTTAATAGAAGCATCAGAAGTTCATGTTCGGTAAGGCTGAGTGTTATGTTTATTAAATGTATATATACAAATCACACCAAAAGTGAGTGTTGTAAATACTGTAAGAATAATATTTTTGTTACGACCTCCCCCACATTGCCTTGTGCACATCTCTGGAAAGGTTTGTGACCCCCATGGCCTTCCAGCTCCTCTTCTGCCCTTTCAGCCTGTTTTACTTTACCCTTCTGTTTGTTAGAAGAGAACAGGTGAATGTGAAGTTCAGTGAGTCTGGGAGGACTTATTTGGGTATGGTTGAAATGCTATGTTTATAACCTTAATAAAAACATAGTTGTTCAACTGTGGGAAACTTGGTGGTGCTTGAGAATAGTGTCCATATGTAGGATCGAAGAAAGAATATTGATTAATACACAGAGAAACTGGGAGGATTAGCAGTAGAAATAAATGTGAGGTGGCTCATTTTTTTCTGCAGTGTGCACAGGGCCAGGGTAATGTAGTCTGAGCTATAGAAGACTGATTTCATTATAGGATGACTGAGAAAATATACTTCAAGAGATGACCTTGTAGGAGATGTCAAAATGTAATTCACGTGATTTTATTCCATATACTGCTTCATTAATATTTGTTTAAAAAAAAAAAAAAAAAGGCACACCTTGCAAGACTTGATGGAATTGATAGTTTGACTTCCTCACTTCACAGGGTACATCCTCAACTTATTAATCTCTATGGAGTGAACACTGATGATCTGGAGAGTTCCAAAGCAACATGCAATTGCATATAGAAGGGACACACTACATGTTCTGTATGAGTCCTTGTCACACCTGTATGCTCTTTTTTCTAAGGTCCCATTCTTGCACTCATTGAACTCAGTTGTAATAGAAAGGATGTTTATTATATTTATGGTTTAAAATTTTTATCAAGTTATATTTGACTGTAAGCAAATCTTTATTAGGCTTAAAAAGAATGAAAAAATGATTATACGGATTTCTTTTATAAATTTTGGGTTCTGAAATGACATTTCAGAGTAGATGGAATGTTTTTTGTTTTCTTTAACATTATTCAAGATTTTCCAGTATATTTAATATGAAGTATTTTTGAGTTTGCTGTTGTTACCATGTTGTCAGGTTACTCAGCGTAAACGGAACTAGTGAGTGGAGATAAGATGGTGCTCACACTGAGGAGTAGTGGCAAAATGTAAATCAGGTATTTCCATTTCTTGGTGTCACGTACAATGTTGCCTTAATGTTTGTTTTCAAATTGGTTTTTAGTCAAACAGTAATAAAAAAGAATATGGTGATGTGTGATACAGCTTTTCTTTGATGAAAGCTATTTTAAAGACTACTCATTGTACAAAGTAAAAAAAATTAAAATATTTAATGTACTGTAGAGCTGACAGAATATTAAGTATAGTTTTTGTTGTTGCTGAGAATAAAGTTGTGATAAATATCCTTTAGTTGCTGACTCAAAATTTGGTAACTATCTTAAAGGGCATAAATATTTTTGTGAGAAAGTGTTTATTTTTTTTAGGTAACTTCTTAAATATTTACTCCAATTGTTTGACATGAATGCAAATTAAGATTGGATTCTCAAAGGAAGAGCCAGTTTCCAGAAAGGTGATGAAAAGTAGCAGCCTGGTGGGTTTGTCTGCAGTGCCACAGGGCAAAGTGTGTGATTCTCTTCACTTGTCTATGAATTGTTATGAAAAAGGCTGATGCACAATGGTGTGAAGGCAGCATTGTCTCATGGCTGGCACAAGTTGCTCCAAGTCTTTGTTCTGTAGGCAGTTCAGTATACTGTGAAATCCAGTTGTTTAAGATTTCAGTAAATCTCTTTACATGGGATCTGTATTTACAAGACTTAGATGAGCTGTATATTTTACTCCATTTTAAATCTTGTGAAAAATTCTTACTGGTGGTAAATAAGCTATACAAGCATTGCAGATGGCTACTTGTGTTCTTGGAACAAGCTATTTCTCGTTGGAAACCTCATGCAGTTTCTGTGGACAAACGTGGGCAGTAGTAAAAGCCAAATTCATAGACAATAAAATGCCTCTTTCAAAGGCAATCATTGTAGGAATATTGCAGCTACAGTTCTGCTTGGCAATGGGGCAGTGATGGCAGAGCAGGGTCATAGCATCCTTCTGACTGAATGTGGCCCTGACAGGGCCCTTGCCCAACCTCCCTGGTCCAAGTGGTCCAGCTATGAGGTCAACCTTGGTCACTCAGGGCTTTATTCAAACTGATTTCAAGGCCTCCAAGAAAGGAGATGACACCACCTCTCTGAGCTCCAGTGCTGGGCTGTCTTCATGGGGAAAAGGATTTTCCTGATGTTCATTGGGATCCTCTCATTTCAGCTGATAGCTGTTCTCTGAGTCACAGTGAGTAGTAGTCTCCTGTTACATTGCTATACTTTATACTCTATTGCACCAAATATTTTAATGTTAATGGCAATTCAAACTAAGCTTATTCCTCAAGGTGTATGAAAAGAATATTCCAGCTAGATGTAGTAGATTAAACTGTTTTTATTACATAACTGAAAATTAACAGAAGAATTTACAAAAGAAAAAGCATTCATGTGCTTAACTTGTTGGGGTCCTCTTTAATAAAGTAAAAACAAGTGATGCTTTATAATCTTGCCACCATTAAGACAGCGTACATTTATTTTTGTCAACCTTGTTTATAACAACGAATTGACTTTTGCTTCATATCTTAAGAACAGGCAATCAGCATTTACATGTTAATAACAAAATCTGAATAGAAAGCATTCCAAGGCAACATTATCACATTTACTGACTTATGTAAACTAATTTGAAGATAAATAAAATGCTTTAGTTTCATTTCTTTGCATTGTTTGTACTAAAAAGAATTTTAATGCTTTTTTCAGCATTTGAGGTATATTTATATGCTGTAATATCAAACAAATTTCTGTTCAAAGCCATTTTGGTTAAAGTGCAAAAAATCACTAAAGCCACTTGGAAGATGAACATTTTGTATGTTTCATAGACTTGCAAGAAAATATTTCATTTTTCACATTCTTCACACTTTTTTTGATATACATATATATATATATTAAAATACATACACATTCATCTGTCCTTACACTGCTTAAGATTTTCAAGATAAAAGTTGCTTTAGAGGGATCCACAACTTTGGCATCAAATTAAGTGAACGGAAATTACAAAATGGTCCCCAGTACCTTTATAATCTGTGGACAATGTGGCTTTTCTGGCACCAAATACAACCCATTTGCAAAAGTGTTTGTTGAAGGCAATATGTGTTGCTTCTGAACTAATTCTCATAAGATGGTGCAGCTTCAAAGTATACATATGTATTAAACCAACTTGTTTCTCCTTACAGTTCAGAAACATCAAAGACAGGGCAAGAATAGCCTTATTGCATACTGCTGTTGCAGTAAATTTAGTTACTGATGACACTGTAGATTCTGTGGTTGTAGTACTGGGGAGCAGTCATGTTTTTTTTCTCCTGGATTGTACTATTTATTTCACCAAAGCTAGGTGGCAGTGCAAACTTATCTAGCTGAAGAAACTTCTTGTAGTAGCAGATCAGTGGTTTAAACCATGTTTCAATTCAGTCATTTGCCTTTCTACTCAGTTGCTTCTGAAGATGCCAGTTTAGATGATTATTCACTAAAAACTTCACAAGAACCCACGTTAGCTCTCCAAATGGCTTCTTATATACATTCAAGTGGACAATCTAAAGATAAAATTTGGCCCAGTACAGTTGGCAATTTGGTGTGGTGGGTTACATTTGTTTCTCTGTTTTCTCATCATGTGAAGTCTCTCTTTCAGATACTGGAAGAATAGTAGTACTAAATACTACTGTGCTAAGTATTATAAAAAAAATCTTCAAATAAATAAAAATAAATACTTGCTTAAAAAAGCCCTCACATAGAAATATTTTACTGCAGAAGTCCAAAACATCATGGCTCTGGTATTTGAGGAAAGGACAATACAACTAATTCTGTCGTTTTTGCAAGTACCACATTACAGATGGCTACAACTTATGATCTCCTATACATTACTCTTTCTACAGCTGACAGAGGATTCTGTGCTGCATGTCCAGGATACCAGACAGAATTCCCTGCTCTAAATCTACCTTTGGCTTTCCTGGCTCTAGCTTTCCTGGCTAAGTATCTCTAATACTGTAGAGCTGTGCCTGTGAAGCCAAAGCTTTTTGAGGTTACCTTTAGAAGCCCAAAGAGCTTCTGATGGCTGTTCTCTACATCTGTGCGCTCTAGTTATGGTCCTTCTGTTGGTTTAAGCTAATGAACCCTTGTAAAACTGCCAAACCAGGATGAGCGTAGATTTCTTCTTGAATGTCTAATCAAAAGATTACTGATACTTGAAAATGCATAAAATAACTCATACTAATATATTTGAGATCTTATTTTCCAGAACTGGTCACACTTTACTTTCTCAGACCTCCTCATTCCAGTAAGTAATTATTCTTCTCTTTATCTTTAGTGTTCTTCTGTCTGTTTGAAACCAGAGATGGTATTTCAAATACCATTGTAAGACTTAAAAACAGAAATTATTTTACCATTTGCACGTTAGAAAAATAACTGAACATTAAGATGTATTCATCAGTACAGATCTAGGAAATACAGGGTTGTTTTGTAAGGGCAAGTGAGCTCATGACCACTTTTTGTTTCACCAGTGTTTCTCCTGTGAATTAACCTGAACCTTAAATTCTTCATTTCAAAATAAGTTTTATTTGTCCTTCTAGTCATCTTTGTTCCCACTTGTAAAACTCCAGCTGTCTCTTCTATTCATGTCCTGAGGGACTGGTTTGTATTGCCTTTTGAAGAAACCAATCTGAAATACACCAACAAATTCCAAAATTATGTATGTCATCAAATCTAGGCAGTATAACTAAAATAAAATATCTATCTATAGTGCTTATGAACAGATGGTATTTGTCATTGTTTTGTCATACTAAGTAATCAAGCAGTACTCATCAATTACAAGGAGGAATTGCTTTTTAATTTTATATTACTTTTTGGGGTGCTAATGCTCTCCCACTGTAAGGAGTGAGAACAAGCAGACTGAACTGTCCACAAAATTCAGTGTTTTTAACAAAAGGTGAAGTGGTAGTAAGACATTCCAACTTAATCTGTTCCATTTCTCCACTTCCTGGGAAAAATGATGGAGAAAGTGTGCATGCAGGTAAAGGTAACTAATAATATCTTGACTGCATGGTAGAGCAGCTCTTCTTTCATCATTCTCTTAGTTCATTGTGAACAGGATTTTTTAGCATTTATATAGTAGTTTAAATCATTTTATTCTGACAAGAAACTATCTTGTAGATAATTACTGATCATGTGTCAAGTGATGTTAAATGTGGAATGCCACTCCACAAAAACAATTCAATTTATATGGAATTACTTAAATCATTAGATGGCACAAAAAACGTGGGAAGGGGTTTATAGTATTGAATAATGCAAATTGCAGAATATGTATAAAATAAAATGAAGGAAAATTGATAAGTATTTTTGAAAACACACTATATTAGGAGTTACGTTTCTTTAGAAAGGACAGATAATAAAATATTATTTTATCCCTTAAGCTGGATTAGCGAATCCAAAGATCCTCTAAAAGTGTGAATTTCTAACTTGAGAACAATGGAGAAATACTGAAAACCTACCTTCCATAATAGCAGTGAAAGAAGCAAAAACAAGGTAACACCAGCTATTAAGCCTATTCCAATAATTAACACAGTGACATGGTATTTTGGCTTTTGGTGGTGCACTCCTTCCAAATAGACCTGAAAGGTGGAAAATAAGTTTAATGTTTGTTTGTTTGTTTTTCCTAAAAGACGCTAATAACAAATGGGGAAAATGAATTACATTCTTAAATAATGTTTGTAGATAAATATGTATAGAATACTTTTTCTTTTCTAGTTTAACTATTTTAATATAAATACAGTAAGAGAATTCTTACATGTGCAACTTGCTTGTCCTTCTGTAGTTCAATAACTTTTGCATTTTCTTCTGGTGAGGCTGTCGCTCTTACTTCGAACTTCAATGTAGATGCATCATCCTGATTTTAAACAGCAACATAAAATACCATACTTTAAAAAAAATTAACTTCAACACATTAATTCTCACCCAGCAAAAATGGTAACACAGCTGCTTACAGAAACAGAATCTCACACAAACACACATGGCATTTTTATGCCTTTTTCTAATCACAAAATAAATTAGTACCAGAACCTGGAGTGAAGCCTGGTTGGGTTTTACTCAACACTAAGTCCATGCTGCTTTTCTTAGAAAAGCACAGTTATGAGTTGGAATTAAATTCCACATAACCCAGCCAGAATAGGCTAAGTAATATATACTAAAAATTAAAGTGATAATCTAAAACACATCTTTAAGTGGTTTGCGTTTTCATATATCACCTTCAAACCTAGCACTGAAAACATAGAATATGTAGTATTGTTGTTTGGATCTAATGTTAATATCTAGAAATTATACTCAGTGAATAACAAAAATAAGCCTTGAAATATGCCTCTCAAGTATGAAAAATTCATGTGTTACCATCTCTAAAAGTGAAGGAGTAGCCTCCAGGTGCAACTGAACGGTTGCTTCTTTTCCATTTTCCATGTTTCCAAGCTTGCAATGTATTTGTAAGCAAAGGCTGTCATTTTTCATACAGTACTGTAGAGGGGAGGGAAAGATTAAAGCTTCAGTTTATCAACTGTATATCCTTAATGTTAAAGACACTCAGGAAATTAGTAAAACAAAAGCTCCATGTTTGTTCTTGGAAGGTCAGGGGTTGTAGCTTTCAGCTGACACCTCTCACTCTCAACCCATGAATTGTTCATCATTGGTGATGAAGGAACAGTACAAGGCACCAACCTAATTGTTATACAACACAACGGGTCATTTTTCTTAAAAGATTGCTCTTTTTAGAGAAAAATGACAATTGTGAGAAGTTGGTTATGTTTTTACAGTTACTTCAGAAATGATATATGGCAATGACTTTATGATACCCAGCATCAGAAATATAAAAGTACTTCTTAAATATGGCAGAGTGAGAGGGCACTTGTACTCTGACAGCTTGCACTATTTCCCTCAACTCTGAAGAAGAAAGAAAAGCAAACCTTTACATGATTATATTCTTTGTCCAAGACTTCAATGCTTAAGTCCTCATTTGAAAGAAACACTTTTGATACTCTAGTGCAGGGTTACTCTTGAGAAGTCTTTGATATTCCTGTAATGTGCTAGCTTAAAACCTCACATAAAAATATTTAAATAGTTCGAGGTTTTTTGTTTGTTTGTTTGTTTGTTTTTAAGATGGGAGTATTAAAGCCGTACCTTATTATCACGTTCTAGGACACTGAGATTTCAATGAAAACAAACCCTTGAAAATGTAACACTAGAACAGCCATTCTGGTTTGAACTCCAACATGGATAAGGCTGAACAGGCCACGCACATGTGACGTTCTCTCAGTCTCCCAACTATATTTAGTAGGGAGCTTCCTGAGCCAAAAATGATTTTCTGTATACTCAGTAATATTCAATGGCTTTCACTCCCATTAACTTCTACAACCTCTCAAAATTTATTTATATTATTAGCATTCAGAACATCCGTCAGTAAGACATTCCACCATGAGTACTGCTTACCTTTGGTGATGTTTTTTGCTGTTGGAAAAAGCAATTAACATTTATCTGCATTCTTCATATAAGTAAAGACTATTTTTCCTGTATGCATAATTCTCAATTTGTCACTGAATTTCATCTGCTGTTCAGTTTGCCCACTCTGTTCAGTTTGCCCACTCATTCAGTTACATAACACTTCTGCAGTTTGTCATAGGTGATTGTCATCCATACCACCTTTGGTGAAATGGTGTTAATCAACCTTCTCCCCTCAGTTCTCACCTCTTTCACTAAATCACTTACAACTATGCCAAACATATTATAGGTCCCAGCACAAATCCTTGGAAGACTGCTCTGGTAACCTCATTATATAAGATATATACCACTGTCTTAAGGCTCATTCATACAATCATTCATTTCCCAGTGATGCTAAAAGATAGACCTTACCAGCTGTCTTTTAGCAGGCTTTGAAAAGAAAGTGACAACATCCTTCAATATGTTTTCAGTTTTTTCTGCTGCACTGCAGTTTCTGGGATATTCATTGTAGGAGCATTCTCCAAATGTTGTCTGGAAATAAAAATAACAATCACTGCTTGATTTTAAATATCAGATTATAAACAGAAGACAGATTTCTTAAAAGCAAGAAGCTCAAAAGGAAGATAACTTTTACTTTTAGATTTCTTGAATATATGGAGCTGAAGATCATCATAGCCCTATTCAACCTGCTTCACTATAGCCAACATACTTCTACACTTTTCTGTTACAGTGAGTTATACAGAACGCTCTTGGAAAAGAAAATATAATAAGCCAGAATGGGTCTTGGACTTAGTCTGTGCTCATTTGAGTCAATGACTGTAGGCATGTATAGAGACATTGTAGACATAAGGCATCTGTTGTACCCTGTTTTAGCTGATGATGATTTTTAGCTGATGAATATTAATGTTTTACAAAGGAACGACTGTGTACTATATGTTCTGCATAACAACAAATGTTCTGTTTTGATATGAAATAACTAAGGCTGATGGATGGACTAGAGTCTTCAAGTAGTTGTTCAATGCCAAAATCCTTTTTTTTTAAATAAAAAAATACACTTTGCTACTTAATAGCAGGAGTGAATTGAAAAACACAAAACACAAATGCATGCCAAAGATAAGGCTTTGCACAGATGGATTAACTGAATTCAGTGGCACTCTACTAAGAACCTGAGGTATTAGGTAGGATTGAAAGATAGGAATAAAAATTGAATACATACTTAGTACCTAAGTCCTGCAATGCTTCTGGTATTCACAGAATTCATATAGATATAGTAAAATATTAAATAATATGTGCTTACCTTGATATCCAAGACGTTGAATAATTTGAAGTCATGGGGTGGAAAAGCATTAGGTATCATTAACTCTAAGTTTATATTTGGAGCCATGCTGGGTCCTGCGTTGATAACCTTGTGGGGAAGAATGTTACGTTTAAAGCTCTGATTCAAGGTAGCTATCCAACTAATAAATTTATGTATATGAATACATGAACTTCACAGAACAAGATAGCTTCTACATTGTTATGCTGTTATGAAACTGGATTCTGCTAGGAGTTTTAATGTTTATAAAGACTGCTTAATTCATTCTGCAGGATTACAGAATACTTCACTTCTCTGAACCCAGTGACTAAGTGGTGCATATTTGTGATGACTGCCCTGAGGTTATACAGACTGCCTTCCAGGAGAATGTGCAGAAAGAAGTAAGAGACTTATGTCTGTCTCCTAATTTTAATCCACTGGAGACAAATCTTGATACCTATAGATTCTCTTGTAGGTAGCTCCTAGTTTTATTTGCTTACCAAAAGATAATTTCTTTTAAAGTGTCTTAATGGCAGAAATGGAAAGTCAGAACTGCTCTACCGCTTTCATCTTGTGTCTTTAAGTATCTTCTTGTTTGATCATTCAGTGGAACATTGCCCAGGCGGAAAAAAAAAAAAAAAAAGGTGTTCTAGGAGGGATTAACAACCACTTTCCATCACCTAATGCTTAAAAATTGCTTTTTTGCCCTTCTACTTTTAAAAAACTTATTGACCATGCCGTTTGTTTTAATATACACTGAAAATCTAAACATTACTCTTCAAACCAAGGATAATAGAGTTACAAAAAAAAGCACTTACATGGAAAGTGAAGTTGATATTCTCGTCCATACATGTAACTGATGGTTCATTCTCATTTGTTCCATAAACAAATGAAGCTGGTGTAACAAATCTACAACAGTTTAGAAGTTATTTAATAGATTTGATATATAGCATTAGCTTAACTTTTTTTCTCTATGAGATATCCCATAGGGCTGATGCCAAAAAAAGAATCACTCAAGTTTTTAGTTAGGTAGAGCCAAGAACACTGAGTAGAAATGTACCTTTGTACTATTTTTACTTAAGGCAGATAAATCAAAAAAGGTCACAGAAGCTCACCAAAAACTATGTTCTGTGCATGTGCCACAACAAACCCGTAACATGGTCCCTGTAAAGCAAGGAATCTGAGGCATACACAGTATCACAATCCAATTCCACACTGAAAAAGGCATCAACAGAACAGAATGAACAACATTGTGAGAAATCATTGCTCTTCTCTTCAGCGTCCACCTGAAGCAACTTTTGTTCCTTAACAGTAGGCTTTCAGTTCTGTCTATCTTCATCTCCTTAAGTTTTCAAAAACTGACTGCATTTTCAGGAACTCCAGACCATTTGTTCCAGAGGATCAAGAAAACAAGGCATCAAGAGCAAGTTGCTATAAAAGTCTGCTATTTGTTTTCTTCCTGAGACATTTAATTGGATAGCCAAGTAAAATAGAGCTGCAAAACTCAGAGTTAGAATTAGTAACTGATGCCATCTGTTACTGGAATAATTGATAGAATATCTATTTTGGTTCTTAGATTAGCATTCATTTATCATATTCAGTGAGTAAGACCCCATTTCTGCAGGTTTTCAAGATTCTTTCATGACTTTGTATGCATGATTTTGTCCTTCAGTGGGCTTTCTTAAACAAGTGAGAAACTGCACATTTTAAAGACTCAGAATTCCAGTGTTAGTACTTCATTCACAATGTACTCCAATTTTTTTGTAGAAACTGAAGTAAACATCCTGACCAGTTCTTCAGTTTAGGAAGGAACTTTGTTTAAAGACAATGAAATAGCATCATAGATATTACTGATCTCATCTCACAGCAATGGAAACAAAAGCTTAGAAAGGTATGGGACAGACTCCAAGATAGCTGTACCATCTCAGTCCCAGGATTTTTCAGCTATCTCACACTTCTGCTTAAAAGCTTTGGGAATTCAGTACAGAAATAAGACAACAATCTTATAGATATGCAGGTATAGCAAGAGCTGACTTACCCATGAGTGTTTAACTCAATCTCATACTTCAGAGGTACAGATACAGTCACCATGTTATCCAATAACATGTTCTCATCTTCATTTTTGCTGTAAAAACCATGGGAGAAAAATTAGTATAGAATGCATTATCACATACCATACATTATTTCTAAACAAATATTAATCATCTTTCAGCTTCTCAAA
Source organism: Aquila spilogaster (assembly GCA_024606505.1). Taxonomy (NCBI): domain Eukaryota; kingdom Metazoa; phylum Chordata; class Aves; order Accipitriformes; family Accipitridae; genus Aquila; species Aquila spilogaster. The sequence continues at coordinate 21,546 of JANHGO010005021.1, forward strand.
AGCTCCAATGTTTTGTTAACAACGCATCAGACACTAAAAAAAAAGGGATTTATACAGGCATAAACCTGCTTATTACTTAAACAGCTCTGTTTTGTGATTTATTTTTTTTTTTTTATAATTTCCATTTTTCTAAAGATTTTGCAATGGATGTGTTTTCTTGCAGTTGTGCTTCAGTAAGTTTTTTCAGTTTTCTCAATTCTGTTTTGAAAAGCTAGGAATAATTTTAAGTGAGCAATTTTTATTAGACTTTACCAGCTAGCATTAATGATGATTTTGAGGTCGTCATCTGCTCTGGTGAAAGAGCTTGCATCCAAAGGGAAACTGAAATCCAGCTGAACAACAAATAAAAACAAAATCCTTTTTTAAATGCTAGTGTTAACACAGTTTTAATCAAAATATTTTATTAGACTCATCTATAATTTTTGCTCTTTCTAAAAAAAATTAAGGCATAAGTAAATACATTTTTGCATCATCTCCTTTTGGTCTAAAAAATTTGTTCATAGCCTTAGTCAGTTTACTTGTCTAGGAAGCCGACCACCATCAAGTGATACAAAATGAAAAGAGTGTTGTCCCTTAATGAATTTATCCAGAGAATAATCAAGCAGATATCAATGTTACGAGAATCGTTAGTTTGAAATGAGCGAAGGATTTTGCAAAACATTTTTTTTCCTGAAAATCCTGTTAACATATTCAGAGTGTTTTTAAAACAGAAAATTTAGGCATAGCTTACCTTTGATTTTTGATCTACATACAAATAACCAACACTGCACTCAAGTTTCACTGCATGAATATCTTTGTCTAATACTTCACAGTGTATCTGTTTTTCTTCCTAAAATTAAGGAAAATTACTAATGATTAAAATAAAACTTTAACACTTTAAATTGCATGCACAAACTAAAATTGTGTTTTTCACTGATGAAATATACAGAATAATGATACTATTCAAAATATATAGAATATTCATAGTATTCATGACTTCATGATAAATGCATGCCATTACTTCACATTTTGTTTCTAATCAGAGAAGGTGAGGTGTTTAAGTGGTCGTTCTACACAGAGCACTGTGGGATCAGTTATTTTAAGAAGACAGAAAAAGAAAACAATTAGATCTATGACTTCTTCATAAGACTGAAAAAGATCTGATTTAAGAATTTTTTTGTGAGCACTGGAAACATGATCAGACCGCAAGTCTCAGTAACATATGGAAATATATTTAGAAATCAATATTTTCTTCTTATTGCTAGCACATCTTGTTGTTGAAATGATTTAAAAGCATCCTACATTGATTAAATCACACCTATTCTGTGGTTTAGGAAGGTAGAAGTCTAAGAACTTCAAAAGTAGTTTTGTCAGCTTTCTGAACTTGTGTGTGTGAGGGGTTAATTTTCAGTATTCTAAAGAAACTCAACAATTCATTACCATATTTGGAAAACGTCTGGCTGAGAAATAAGAATATCAAAGGATTACTGTTTGGCAGATTTTCTTGTCCTTACCAAGTCCGGAACTCGGATGAAATAAAGGCCTTTAGGGAACTGAATGTGGAGGACAGTTTCATATGCATCATCTCCAGCATTGTGCAGGGAAACGTTCAACAACAAAGTCTTTGTACTTCCAACAACAAGGTACATTTTCTTATCGTGAGGCCTATAAAGATTACAGTACCAGTGAAAAAGTAATTGTATATACAGCCTATATGCAAAACATTTTTTCTCCTGCTCCTCTAGTTAATTTCATCTTGTTCTGAAAAAGGTGGAGCTGGAAATCATTAAGGTGTTCTGTCTATCTTCTTACCTGAAGGTACAAAAGTAGTTAAATGATGGTCAACTCACTATTGTGCCTTCAAGAGCCTGAGGCTATTAACGTGAAAGGTGTTATCAGACTCGTGCTTCCGGCTTTTACAGGATAGGGCCTTTTCTTAGAGAAGAAAATAGCAACATTCTGCACTGTTTTCAGACATTATTTCACAATCTGCTCAAGTTGATATGACATAGGTCACAAGGAGGGTAGATGATCACGCCTGTCTTATGATCTATGTGATGTTCTATAATCATGTTACAAGTACAAATGCCCTGTGAGGGTCTAAAAGTAAACTTCAGCTTGACATTAAAGTTTAATTAAGACTTGTAGAAGCGTTGCCTAGAAATAGACATTTATCAGATATTCTGGCTTGAAACCAAAGCATTAGTCACCGAACACCTTTGGGAAAGAAGCTGGAACTTAGA
>JANHGO010005022.1:0-23766 GCA_024606505.1 Aquila spilogaster
TTCAGCATGGCCATGGCAAACACATCGACCACCAATACTGATGTCCTTTATACTGTAGTAATACTATGGAACAAGCACAAGAAGTACATATAGTCTTTCCTTACTTGTACTATGTCAGAAATATCAACATCAGATTGTTAAATCTTGTGTATAAGGATTTTAAAGGCATGACTTTACAAAAGGCCAAAGTCAGGCAACCAATGGTCAAACCTCTGTTGATGTCTATGTCTCAGTATGAGTACCAGCAAATCAAAGTCAATACCCATGGCGTGCCTGACAGCAACAGGCTTGTGCAGCTCACACCAAATGCATATTGCTGTAGCTCTCCATTCCCCAGTAGCTACACAGCCCAAAGCTTGCTCAAAGCCAGCTTGAGGATGGAGATGTAAACTACTGTCAAACCATCGATTTGTGAGACTGTGGTCTGGTCAACAAACAGGACATGCTGGTATGGGCAGTGCAGTTTCCCCATTCAGTCAGACATTGCCACTAAACACTAGAAAGTGACCGAAATCACCAGCTTGGTCAAAATCATTCCTGACTCAAGCTGGATTTGAAATTGTGACCTGAAGTTGAACGTGTCTCATCCTCACACCTTGCAGGCTTCCAGACAACAGAAGATAAAAATGTAATTGGCTCAACTCAGTGAAAATATCATTACTGTATACATATAAATAGTAACTTCTGCATACATTTTTGTAGCTCAGAAGTTGTTTCCTTTCTCCTTAGAGCACCAGGCAGAACGGACAGATGGTTGTAAATCTTTATCTCTGCGAACCCCCAGAAAAACTAAAGAGGCAGATTTAATGTCACTGGAGGATGAAGAGAAAAAGGGTCAGAACGTTATGCAGGTACATCTCTTGTGCTCACTCTATCCACATTACATCCCCTCTAAGTGGTATACACAGACTCTCTCAGTGATGATCCTTCCCCTCTACTCAGCACTGGTGAGGCCACACCTGGAGTACTGGTTCCAGTTCTGGGCTCCCCAGTACAAGGGAGATATTAACATACTGGAGAGAGTCCAGCAAAGGGCCACAAATATAATGAAGGGACTGGAGCATATCTCCTATGAGGAAAGGTCAAGAGAGCTGGGACTGTTCAGCCTGGAGAGGGCTCAGGGGGGAACTTATCAATGCATATAAATACCCAAAGGGAGGGCGCAAGGAGGACAGAGCCAGGCTCTTCTCGCTGGTACTCAGTGACAGGACCAGAGGCAATGGGCACCCACTGAAACACAGGAGGTTCCCTCTGAACATCAGGAAACACTTTTTAACTGTGAGGCTGACTGAGCACTGACACAGGTTGCCCAGAGAGGTTGTGAAGTCTTCCTCCTTGAAGATACTCAAAAGCCATCTGGACATGGTATTGGTCAACTGGCTCTAGGTAGCCCTGCTTGAGCAGCGAGGGTTGGATCTAAGGACCACCAGAGGTTCCCTCCAACCTCAACCATTCTGTGATTCACTTCAGTTGCATATACACTCTCTACTTTTATGTAGGTGGAGTTGGCTGGCACAGATGAGATTCTTCCCCAAGGCAGAGAGCTTTTCCAAGTAGCTCTCTGCTCTACTGCAGGTGGAGAACAGTAGGTGGGATATACAGACTAGGAAATATTTTTTGCCTTCTGAACTATCTCTACTCAAATATACACATTCATTTCTAACTGTGCATATGATTTTCACACTTTAAGTAAAACTTCCAAGTAAAAACTTTCAAGGAAAATCTTTCAGCACAGCTAGAAAGGATCACTGTGACTCTCACCAACATATTTGACAGTGGGTTTTGATAGAAGAGTCTTCACAACCCAGTCTATAGTTTTATACAGCTTTGCAGGGCTACCCTTTACTACTAACAGTAACTGTACTGTCACTGGTCAGTAATAAGTCAAATTAGCTATAGGCCAAAACAATTAATAGGCCAAACTGTCACAGTGTAGACATAAAACATACTCTATATAATTCAGTGTGTCATGAACTCAAACCATTAACAGGGGAAGCCAGGCAGTTACTTGGATAGGAGAACAGAACTGGTCTGGTTTTCATCTGTTTCTATAATAAGTTTAACACAAAGATTCTCCTTAAGAATATTAACTATTTCCTAGACTTGGAAGGTCTCTACAATAAAAACTTGTGCTCTCTTTTAAACAATTTAATAAAGCACTTGACATTTCATTCATCTATCCTACATCCCATGGCTATGATAATATCAGAAGTTCCTTACAATAAAGCTGTGCTGCTTGCCAAGCAAACTAGATGCTGCCTTTACATCTGCCTGTGAGCAACATCTTAAAATTCACTTAAGACAATAACAGTACTTACTGGGAGTGCTATCAAGTAACTGGAATAGTTTTATGTTTTTTGATGCAGAAACCCTCACACACATTTGTGCAGTGCCTCACCCCAAGGTTTCCTCCAATTGTTACCGAATCTTCATTTTAAATGAAAAGGTTAAAAATAACAATACAATATGAAGTCTGCAATCTTTCTAAGTATATGAATTTCTATGCCATGTTCCTTTGAGGGAACTGAATTTCCTTAAATTTCCCCACTGAATGGGAGTGGGACTTTGGCTTTCAAGCTCTTGGAGAGCCCAAAATCCACTGAAAATACCTAGACATCTCAAACTATTTGTGGAAAGATAGTAATTTTGAGTACACCCTTTGATTCCTGCTCCTTCAGAAACTTAGGTACTGTTTCCTGAAAATCTTTCTTTGAATAAATAAGGAAAGTAGTGTCAAATAAAGCTGAAAAGATTTAGTTCCTCAGTTCTGCATAAGATAGTTTAGAAGATTTCCGCTTTGGCTCATTATAGCTCCCGTGATGCACCCAACTTCCTTCCATATTTGAAAACAGGGAAAGAAGACGGTCTGTTACAAAATCATTAATCATTACTTCCCCTCCATAAATCTGTGCTAACCCAGTTACCTTCTTGTCTCAAGCAAACCTAGAGAAAATATGGGGATTTAAAGGTGGGTCACTGTAAATTTTGATTGTTAGGATGTTGCAAACTTAAAACATTCATATCATGTTTGGTCTCTTAACATGCTGAATAGGATTGTTGAGTCTATCTCAGTGAAAACAGTACTTACTCTACGGGTTACAGTGGGGTCTCGTTGAGCTTTTGATATCAAGTGTCCAAGAAGCGTATTAGTTCTGAGAAAATGAAGGCGGATGTTTGTTGCTTTTGTGAACTCTCGAAGACTAGACGAATAAGTGAAGTTTTTTGCTCCTGGGCGGCCATTTACCAAAGATACTACAATCTAACAAAGAAGTAAGCACATTTTTTGTTAAAATATATCAGCTGCAAATGTCAGTAGTGGCACAGAGCAACATTAATAAAAGAATCCAAAAACTTACTATCGTTTCTGAGCATATTTGCAGTAACAACTACATATTTCATACTGAAGCCAGGACACTGGGAAAAATAGTGTTGTTAGTCTTGGACCCTCCTGAATTCTCATTACCCATATGGCACATCCCCAAAAAAAGTGCCTCTATAACACACAAAAAGTACATGTTTTAGTAGGAAAAACAATAAGAATAGTTGCAAATAGTTATATTAACAGTTGATAGTGTCAATGGGAGTTCTGCCTGAGTAAAAACATCAGGTTTTGGCTCTTTCCCAAAGCACATTTATTTTTGGGTTAAGGCACAAACATTCCTGGAAAATATTATTGTTACCAGGTCCAGTGCCTGGGAGCGTATTAATGGTCTTTTGGAAGAAAGTACACAGTGTTGCTTTAGAAAATCCCCTCACATTAAAGCAGGTTTATCTGAGTTTCAAAACAAGGGCTCTGGTATTTTTCTATTTTTTAAAGAAACAGATGCCAGCAGCCCAGCAATCATGAATCTCTATTAAATTAACAATCCAGTGTGCATGTACAGGACTAGAGACTTTCATTTATTTATAACTGACCAGATTTCTATTTTCAGTCGGCTCCTATACTCTGAAACACATAACAAGGGAATGGTGACGGTTCTGACTGCAGCAGCGTTCCTTTAGGAAAAGTCACACAGCAGGTAATAGGGGCTGTCACCAGCAGTGTTCTTCTATGGAAATTATTCTTTACAATATTTTATTAGGAAAATTTTACATATATGTTAATAAACAAATTCTATAATATGAAACTACAACCCCAGGTCCATATGCTCAAAACTCTGGATAACTCTTGAGGACTTCAGATCTGGATTCTAACCACATCAGGCCTAACAGGAGAATGTCAGCAGGAGCCATCAGCACAGCCTGGAGTTTAACATTCATTCAAATAACACAAGCCACAGTTCTGCCTAGCAAGGAACAACGGCTAAAATCAGAGCAACGTTCTCCAAACACATGTATTATATTATAAATGTGTAGCATTTTATATATTCTTTTCTTAAACAGCTACTTATTATTGAATGGTAAATATCTGTTTCTACAGCCTTTACTCCCACGAGCAATTCTGATGCAGTAAGTTCTGCTATGTACATTGGAAGCGTTCAGAAAATGCGGTCAACACCTTCAAATGCATATGGCTAAAGTGAGGTACCTAAATCATGACAAAAATCAACACAGGTGGCTCTGAGCAGCCCCTACCCCCACAGGGAATGTGAAAGTTAGGAGGAGCCAGCTCACCTCCAAAAATGTCAACAGCTACTTAAGTGCTTGGTTACAGACTTATTAATGTAGATTCAAGCAGTCATAGCTAAAAAATTACTTCCAGTTCTAGGTTTTTATTGAAACAGTAAATTTCTAAAATCAATGCTGTTTGCTTCCAGCATTACATGTTACTTTCCTAAAAGCACTTACCTCTCCATTTTCAAGAGGCAGGATGCGAGAGTACTCTGTGGTGCAAAGGACATCGCTGTCCCTCCTCACTGGAAGATTAGCTTCCTTTCCAAAGTGTTCCAAGCAATCTGCTTTGGAGTCTAGTCAAGTAAGAACAAAATTATTTTTATATGTGAAAATAAACACTATCATTCTAATTTAAATTAACGAAGAAGTATCCCCTTTGCTTTCAAGTAAATTCTCCCCTGTAACTGAATAATAACAGTGATTGTGTGAGCACAAAAAAATGGAAATTCCTAAAAACAAATAATTTCTCATCCTAAGCAGTTCAGTGGTGCCTGACAAGACATGGCACAATATTTCTCATATCACCATAAAAAAAAGCTATATATGTACTCCAAGATTTTGCATTTGTAATTCACTTTGATTTTTGCAAGTTACTCCAGGGTCCCATGGGATGAAGGACACTGTAGTTCTGACATACCCCAAAACCAAGACAAACAAAACAAAACAAAAATTCCTAGACTGAAAAATATTCATGTGCTGAGTTACACTTTCAAAATATCATAGTCATTTTTAGTTACACTCTTGTCACTAATTTAATGTGGATAACTAAGACAAGAGAAATGTATTTGATGTTCACTGTCTTCACTGTAGTTGAAATCTTTAGCGAGCCCTATCATCTGATCTTCCTGCTACTGGGCAAATGATTGAAGAAACCTGTCCACAAAAGAGCAGCGATGAAAGGATTGATACTCACGAGCAAAAAATTGCCAGGGAGTGTAAGTTCTTCCAAAGTCCACTGATCTTTCTAAGATCCAGAGATCTGGACGAGGAGAATTTGCAAACTTGATAAGGATATAGGCAACATGGAAGAGCTGGTAACAGAATATATATAGATCTTATCAGGAGCTTTTTGAACTCTATAAAAAGTACCACAATACTAAAACTAATGCCAATAAGCACCTTTTCTTTAGTGTGCAGTGAGAAGGTTATCCCCTGCAGTTTCATTCCCATTAAAATAATACGTCAGATTCTCAGCTGGCTACCTCACCTGGCAACATGCTCCAATACATTAAGAAAACTGCAATAGGACTGTGTTAAATGCCATCATCTTTCGGAACAGCTCTGTTTTGCACATAACTGATTGCTTTGGTGTGTTAAGCGCATAGTACTTAATCTTGAAAAGTTAGCATCTCAACACATCATTGAACTAAGATACCTTTGCAGCATCCTGGTACATCTGTGTTGCATTCCAATCATGTAATTGTGCTTGTAGTCAAGGAAAATCACAATGACGTAAGAGAAAATGCACACTCTTTACACTGGGACTCCTTTGGTTGCCTTTGATAGTAATCTAAGCCACTTGTTCTCTCACTTTAAGAATATTTCTAGATAATTTTGCCACTGGACAGACTTTCCAAGTAACAGAATTAAGGCACCCCAGAGTTTTGTGGGTATCAAATAACATGGGAGAGATTCTTATGACTGGTAGCTCATTCATTGTCTGAAACAGCTCAAAGAGCTTCATCAGCTCAGGGTTCCCAAGGCCAAGAGTCCCATCTGGCTTCTTTAGGTGCTCATTGTGTATCACAGCAATAGACCACAGAGACAGAAAGCTCCCAAACACTAGAGCAAAAATGGATTTGACAAGAAAGGAAATCTTACTGTAAGCCTCTTGGGATAGTCCACAGTCATAAAAATCAGAACATCAGTAAAATTACCTCTACACTGAAGGATGAACACAGATTGATTCTAAGGGTCATTTAGAGTTTAAACAACCACAACATGAATATGACCTGTCAATAAAAGTGATGCAATATGGAGGTACAGTCAATATTCAAGTGAAGCTGCACCGGAATTTCCCACTCAACAACCTCAACTCAGAATCATCTGCTTGCAAGAGATTCTTTCTTTGGTGGGGGAGGCAGGGAGTTAAGTCAACGGTCTGTCAAGTAACTGCTGCCACAGCCCTCACATCAAATACACCTGTGCAGTTTATCTTTGCTCAAACATCACACATGTCATAACCCTGAAGCTAATACTTTGCAAAGGTTATTAGGCTCCAAACCACAAGTATGTACAAGCTCCCAACCACCAACTGGGAACAGCACCTGTTGCCATGCCTGGCCCATTCAGCTAAGACCAATTCAATAGCTGTCATACCAGCTGGGGCCACCAAGAGCCAGATGCAAACAGTGAACAACGCAGTGGAGCAGATACCTGGAAATACTTGTCCCTAACCAGTACTGCACATGCCAATCCCATGGCCACATGCACATTGCAGTCATACGGCTACATGTAGCCTCAATCTTCACACATCTAGTTCAGACATCAGCTTCTGAATACCAAAAGTATTCATAGAAGAAAGTAAAACCTTCTCACTGAGAAATGGGAGGAATTCAGGGACTTCATGGAGCATGCTCTCATGATAATAACCTCACATCCCAGAAGAAAAAAAATGAAGATTTTTCGTTGTGCATTCACTTAATTCAGCAGGTACAACAACTATCCAGGGCAACTGCCTGTTCTATACACAACAAGGCATCACTGCAGCAGGTGTCGTACCTTCAAACCTATTTCAGAAACTGTTGATTTGCTGAATGTTGCTTACCTAGGTCAGTGGAGAGAGAACTGGGGAAAAAAACCATTTCATGTTAGTGTTGGAATTTACCCTGCCTACTTAACACAGCTTGACAAGCACCAGCTTCACCTCCTGTGATACTAAATTAGGTACCTAAGTAGCCCGACAGTATGGCAGCCATTCTGTTGACAGAACCCAGAACTATGTGCAATGACTGCACAGGTGGACTAATGCCCTTAAATTACCAACAAAAAGTCTCTACGCTGATTGTCAGAAATAGGTGAATACTTTGGGGACTGTGGCAAGATTTGCTCTTACTGAGTTTCTGATAAGCTTTACCTAAGTAACTTCTGCTACTTGACTGGCAAGTTTCAGAGTAGGGATATTGGCCATACAGACATTATATGTCATCCAGTACAGCCATTCAATGCAAAGACTGGTATCCTCCCAGGAAAGCATGATAGTTCTGAAATTTTTTTAAAAAAAGTGCTTCATGTTCTTGCTTTTGGCCAGCTGAGTCTCTCAAGGGGCATTGCTTCCCCTATGTTTTATGGTCTTTGGGAGTCCCACCCTTATATGCATGTTAACAAGTGTGGATAGCACTCTGTGTGTTGATTGACACAGACTTAATCAAGACAAATGGTTTAGAAAGCTCAAGAGAAAACAAAGGAAGCATATAGAAAAGGTCCTGCCTTCTCCAGGGCCCCATTGCTTGTAGTCACATTGTGGAATCATTACAACAATGACCTTCTACCTACTCTCCAAAAAAGCAGACGACATCTGCTTCAGCTTGTCATAGTTATTACATTCTTTCACTCAGATGCTACTCAAAGTGCTGACACAGCCAGTCTCATCTTGTCTCTTGTAACAGGTGATACCTTCTCATAAGCGTAAGCAAAATAGTAGCAGTGAATTCCATTTCCACAGTGCTTCCACACTGCTGAAGAAACATGAGACAAGCTCACTTATACATCAGTGTCACACTGGGCTACAACCTTTCATAAGCATCTAAAGAAAAAAGCGGCCAAAATGAAGGCACACAAGACTAACACAGCTGAATCAGCACGCAGCACCCGTCAAACACCTGTATGCCACATCTACTATGCAGCTGTGGAATTTGCTTAAGCCTATGACTACTCAATGTATGTGAAGCTGAAGTACACTCCAATATGTGTTTTTTGTCAGGAACTCTGCAAGTCTGCCAGTGCTTGAAGAACTGTCTCCCAGCACCACACTTTGCATACTTCCATGCAAATCACAAAATGGAAGAAAAAATGTATGGCAACTTCAAACTACTGTTACATATGAAAACCTTCAATTCACATGCATCTCTCCTTACATCTCATAGTCTGAAATACTGCTCGGGTTTGTACAGTCACATTCAGAAAGGGAAAGGGATAGATCTTGATAAAAATTAAATTAGTGTTAGTTAATGACAATATATCACCAAAACTTAGTCACCAACACTATCATCTGTCCTGCCAATGATTTGGTTCTGACCTGGATCAAGGATGCAGAATAGCACCTGAAAATCCAAATTTCCACTACGATTGAATACTGACCAAGTTGATGAATGGTCTCTCTTCAGATCTGATGAGGCAACAATGGAAGAGAAATAATCCTTGGCTTAGCAAATAAATCCTAACTAAAGATAGAAGAGTAACCTTGCTGACGTAAGACCTAGAAAAGCAGCCATTAAAACCAATTTTAAGCACATATTCTATGCTGGCATTTCACTAATTTAAATCTTGAACCCATTGTATTGATAGAAATAAGACCTACCCTGAAAAAAAGGCATAACAAACTCAAAGCAATGTTTTTCTTCAGTCATTCAGTTTTCGGAAAAAAGGAAGTAAATTTCTTCATTCTTAAAAAAATGTTTATTTGGTTGCTTCTAAGTCAAATTTCTTTCATTAAAAAACAACCATTTTTCAAAAGGAGTGTTAAAAATTTAAGTAAACATTAAAAATAACTGCTTTTTTGGTGCAATTATATAATAGTTTAAAAAAAATCACCAAAAAATCTGAAATATGGCTTAATCAAAATTCTGACAGTCTTCTTATATGAATAAAGAATTAGGTTTAAAAGTAGAACCAGTATTTTGTTTCCAGTAATGGAAACAATCCACTCTGGAAATGCATGCTTGAAAGAGGATGTATTCCTGTAAATGTCCCAACACCATAGCCTGCTGTAATCTAGCAGCATGGGTCAAACCTGATGGATTGTCAACAGCTGGAATTTAACCAGTTCCATATTGATGTGACCTTTTCCTGTTCACTCACGTTTGTTCAGATTTGAAATGTTCTTGCAGGCAGTAGCCTTGAAGATTTATAAAAACCCAGATAAAATTTTTAAAAATCATCCAGTAGAATGAGAAAAATGTCTTCCTCACCTGAGAATGGAAATTATAATTCAGCATTAGGAATTGCCAATGTTACATTACAAAAACAGAAGCATTTCTATAGAAGCCCTTACAGGTAAATTTAAGACTGTCTTAAAAGGGCTCATTTAAACTGAATGAGAATCACACTGTACCATTATTGTTGATGATACAATATTCATGATCTCTAACAGCATGCATACTACTTATTTTAACGCAACAGGAAGAAAACTTCCTATGACCCATTGTATTCTCATTAGAATTCTAAAAAATTACAATAACAGTAATTAACAATCTTTTCTCTGTCTTCTCCCTGGAAGTTTAAACAACTCTTTAAATAGAGGAATTTCCAAGATTTGTTCGAATCCTGAAATACATATGCAAATGGAAGAAAGATGTACAAAAGCATAGTATATGTCCTCCATTCCTACCACCATAGACTCAATACAGAATACTAAAATACTGGAATGACTTGTTAGTTAAATGCTGGACATAAACTAGTACAAAAGAAAAACACAATACGTTCTGAACAATCATTATGCTGTGTGCTGCAAATGTAGCAAAGGATTGTTCTCCCTTTTTGGCTCATGAACAACAGAAATTCCTGGAGTGTTCTAATAACAAGAACACAACTAGAGCCAGGTAGATCATCTGTCTGAGGCATTCTATATATCTCAAGATGTGTTCAAAGAGACATCAACAACAATCTCTCTTCATGTAACCTGAATTGTAGAAGTACAGAGAACAGCTGTTTCCAGCATTATAGTATTTCCTCAGACTGTATTAGCAGATATATCTACACCACCAAAACTTCCCTCAACTTATATGACTGTTCTGCTAGGCTTCTGACATTATCTTGAATAATGTCACTGAGGTTGGCATTGCACATTACGCAGAAGATACTGAGGTCCCTGCACTGAAGGACCTCTGCAAAAGATGCCCTGCATTAGCAGACATGCAACCTTTCTCTACTTGCTGGATATCTTAGTAAAGAAGGTGAGAAAGAGGCAGAAATCTGATGATCATTCAGTACCTAAACTGAACTTCTCAGACATGGACCAGTGAAGGAGTGGGATTCAAGGAAGTGTGAAGTGTGCTTAGCACCTGCTCCAGAACACACCTTAGTGCCACTGATTTCACAGGGTTAGTCCATTAGTTTCTTAATGTAAGGAAGCCTTAAGGTCTTGAGCATTGATTTTTCTTAAGGACCAAGACATAAAAATAACATGCTATTTAAATGAAATAAAAATCCCATGTACGCTGGTTATAATGAAAGGCTTTGATTTCTTGTGGTTGCAAAAAGTTCAGCACCCCCCCTTTTCTTTAGTAACCTCTCAGTAGGACTTGAGGCACCCTTGCAGATCCAGAGGCTTAATAAAACACTCCTGACAGTCAGTAGCTGGTAATCCCCAACAATGTATTTTGCAGATGAAATTATAATATAAAAAAACGCCAACTAGACAGAGCTGAACCAGCTTTTTCGGCAGTTGCCAGCTACTTTTCTGGCTATGTGGAAAAGCAGCTATGGCAGAGGTGTAGAGAAAAGCCCGTGTGGGCTTTAGATCCACTGAATGTGTTCCATACAGTTTAACCACATACACGTATATAGAGCAATGCTAATGGTGCATAAACAGTGACAGTGACTGGAGAGGCTCCCTCTACACAGCATGCCAAAGTCATTCCTTGCATGCCAGCTTCGCATGCCAGGCTGGGGTGCAGAAGCCAAGAATAAATGCAGGACTTCCAGTGTTGTTCAGTTAGCACTGTACATGTTGTATTCGTATCACTTTTTCATTTAACTAGCCACTGACACTAAAAAGCTACAATTTTATTTAGTTATGTAAGTCAGTGCCTGCAAATATGCCTCATTGACATGTCTGGAGATGTTAAGTCTTTTCTCAATCAATCACAGTCGATGGCCAGGACCAAAAGGGAGAAGCTCTCCACACTTCACACAGGCAGTATTCTGGAAAGAAGCAACACTTCCAGAAATGAAAGGGTAGTCCATTGTCCAGGTTCAATCGGTTCTTCGTCTTCTTGCCAAGGCTGCAGGCAAATACATTAATGATTGTCAGTTACTACCCTGAAATTTCTTATGCAGCCACTTTCCATTGGGATTTGGACAAAGACCAACTCAATGCTCATAATTATTTCTTACATATGGACTATTTCTTCACAGAACACTGAAGCTATTCATATGGGAAAGCATTTGTACAATTCAGCCCTCAGTTGTCCAGGAGATAAACATCCCCTCATGAAGGCTGCAGCCCAAAGTAAAAAGAACACAGTAGTACTGTCAGCACTGGAAGGGAAGTGTGGAGGGTTGGAGGCTATCAGCAGTAGTTCTGCTTTTACTATATTGAGTTCAAAGTGAGTATTTAGGACAACGTATCATAAAATGAAAGCAACATGTAGGAATGAACATGGGAAGGGAGGTAGGAGAAGCAGAACTACAGACATGGAGGGAAGGGAGATCAATGACTGGAACAAAGACCTTCCTAAAGCAATGCTGAAGAAGAAACAGAGGAAGACAGTGTCAGGAAAGCAAAGGAGAGCAAGACTTGCAAGACTTTTTCTGTATATTTTAAGAATAATACCAAATTAATACCAAAACATGTTTTAAAGCCAACAACACAGATCATTAACGCAAACGTAAGAAAAAAAATGCTGAGCCATTCAAAAGGTCTTTAATTAAAGCTTTAAGAAAACACAACACATTGACTACATCTTAAAGGACAACATATGAGCAAGAAAGGATGTATTTATGGTATTTTCCCAATTAAGGCTGGCAGCTCAGCTCAGAATGAGCTGCTTGCGGTGTGACTGAGGAAAAAATGGAGCATGCATTACCTGATACAACTTTTAGAAACTTCTATCAGACAGCTGCTACTTATCAGCTGAAGTTGTGTTAATCTAGAGTTCACAAGTAGATTCACCTTACTGTGGTATAAGCCAAAATCAGCTACCTTCAAAGCATAGTGTTTTGTGGCATGATCCCCAATCGGCTTCCTGCACAAACTGAAATACTCAGAACCAGAGTTCTCTAATACAAAGTAACTAAAGATTCTCTGTGCTGTTAGCATCCCTGTTTTTGGGTACTGCAGGGAAAATACTGTACCTTCCCCAGACTTAAAAGCCCCTTTTCTCCCCAGTGTGAACCAAAACTGCAGAGCAGGGGTCAGTGCTGCTGCAGAGGCAGAGCTGTGCAGGGGTCCCAGAGGAAAGGCTTTGTCTCACTGCTGGGGCAGTTCTGTAGGCCTGCAGAAGCTTTACGCAGTGGTTCTTGTGCCCTAATTTGTAGAACTTCTTGGTGTTATTATAAAGGTTACAAAATTCCACAGCAGAGCTGGGTCTAATTTCAGGGTCAGCAGTAATATAAAGTCATCAATAGTCAAGCACAATGACTGCAATGACTATTTTTGGAAGTCCAGTTCAATGCAGATGAGTCTCCCACCACCTTGACAGTTTCTCCCTACAGGAGAAGGGCCTACAGGACACTTTATATTTTAGAGAATGACAGTTAAATTAGCTGTAATTTCAGACATATTTTAAGAAATTACGTCAATCTTTTGTAAGTTTAGAACAACTGTTTTTAATAACAACAGTTAGCCAAAGCTGATTAATATTCCCAACAACAAATATTGTTTGTAAAACTATGGACATAAAGGATTGCTATCAAATATAAGAATTAAACCCATAAGAAATACCTACTATATAAAAGCAACTCAGAATATTTGCCAAACTGTGAGGATTATTACAAAAAGTTGATATGCTTTAATTGGCAGATAACGTTAAAGAATAAAGTCCTCCACAGGCCATACCACCGATCTTACATTTATGGTTGAGTTTCCCTCCCTCCCTAATAAAAAGTACTAATTTGGACATTACATTCCACTGTGTGCCTTTAATTTACAACAGTAACTAATAATATCGCTACATAAAAACTATTCAACATATCAGTACACAAGACTTCACCAAGCCCGAGTCTTTCAGTGCTATATTATTGCCACAAAAGCACAGTACAAAAATGACACATAACTAAAAGCAACAATAAAATTTGTGGACTACACTTTTTGAAGTGTAACAGTTAGACATTTCTTTTTCATCATACACTATCATGCTATCCTGAACCTTCATCTTCTGAAGACAGAGTTTAGAAAAATACCTGGGGGAGTATTGCTGTAATATCTGCAGAGCATTAAGCAAGCCAAAGATGAGGGCACACCTGCTAAAATTAGGCAATCCAAAGAGTCAGGGGAAGGGCAATGAACTTCAGTCAGATATTCTGGATTCAGAAGTTTAAAATATGTTGAAAACTACATTGGGAATATCAGGACCAATTAAAGGAATAAATGAGACTTCATTTGATCCAAGTATTTTAAACAAGTCAGGAATAGCCACAGTATAAGCAGGTATGTTAACAGGATGGAGAAACTGCCTCAGGGATCAACATTATAATTATTATTCAGAAGGACTGTGATTGATTAGAAATGTAACTATAGTAGAAAAAGTCAGAACAGGAAGTAAAGCAGGGCTTTTGCTTTAAGGTTTTTGCTTTTTCTCATATTACAGAGTACAGCAAAATGAGCATTTTTCTAGCAGAAAGATTTAACATCCTGAAGGAATTTTGACTTTCAAAATCACCCGTAGCCCTTGTGGAACAGAAGCAGCAGCAGGTGGGTGTTCTGTTCCAACTCCATGGTACTGAGTGCTCAAACTTCCATCATGGTGCAACTATGCAATTAAATACTGTCATCAGACCATGGCAAAAGGCTCCACTGGGACTCCGCTCTCAGTCTTAAAGATATAATGGCAGGAACGCAGTAAATTAAAAGCTTTTGACACTGCACTAAGTTCTGCTTCCTCTAATTGTGAATATTTGGTGACGAACTTACAACTCAGTCATTGCTTCCCTGCACACATATATACCTTACTCTCTGTGATGTTTTGCACATGCAGAAACATTTCCATATTTTGTTTGCAGAAAAAGGTGCCTTGTGTCAAAATAATGAACAGGACAACTATTCAGTGAGGAAAACTATATCCCTGCTATCTTTTCAGTATTACAGCCTGTGGTTCTGCAAGATATTTAGGCACACATCTAACTTTAAGAATATCTATTTTTCCTTAAAAAACAAACCCTTCATTTCAGCTCACTTGAGGGGAAATTGCACTCTGAAAATTTCTGGCTCTGTCAACTACTGAGAAAGTGTGCATGACTAACACACATTAAGCTCTTAATTTTTTGGACCCTGAAACAAAGTAAGGTGAACTGGGGTCTCAGTGTTTACCTGTTCACTTGACTGTTCATCACTTGAGTAGACTTTGTCACAGTATTTAATTTTCTTCCTCATTATTAGTATTGTGCACTACTGTATGAATTGGGGTGTGAGAATACTAGGCAAAATGTCAAAAGTGAATCTCAAGTTCAAACAAATGCTGAGATTAAGGTTTAACTGACCGAACGCAGATATGAGAGAATGTCCGTGAAGTGGAGGGGGGGAAATTCACATGAATCCTACTTAACCCTCATCCATCCACCAACTAAAATGATCCCTTCCTGATCACAAGACCTGAAGTCATTTTGACCTTTGTCTTGGATTTCCCTCGTTTCCAAGTAAGGGAGTTCAGAGTCACTTTTCCAGGTGACTTTTCCAGAGTCAAGAGAAACACACAGCCTCCCGCTGAGAAATCCTTTAATAACTACAGGAATTTTAGCACATAGCAGTTGGTCTCCAAGGAGTCCCATGAGAAGAGGGCACCGAGTTCATATCCTTCCTCTGAAGGAAGGAGGTTTCTCAGAATTTATTCAACACATAAAAGATAAAGCGTCTGTCAGTAGGTCCGCCAAAGAAGCTAACAAGTACACAGGAGGAACAGAAGTTTTGGATGGAGCAATGTGCTACACAAGTGGATGATGATGCACAAATGTTGGTCACAAATATGCTGGACTACACCGCAAGACAAATTACAGCCTGCAGCCTAATCCTGCATCTTGCAGAGACCACTATGCATGCAAGCAGCTCAGAAGGTAAGGTCTGCTTTACTGGGAGCTAACTGCCTTCCCATGCCTATTCACAGCACCCTGCTCTGCATTTAGTGTCCCTACACAGTATGGCCAGCCTGAAAGACACACTTCCCTACAGTTTGCTGGGAAAGAATGACTGAGCAACTCACTTCAGAGGAGCACAAAGCATCAGGGGATGCAACACTCCTCAACTGTACAGTCTAACCGAAAGAGCAACACAACCGCTGTGTGCTAGGCTAATGTGGATGCTGTGGCCTAAAAATTCATCAGCTCCTACATAGCTCTCCCTTTTTTTGTGGTGCGGTGGAAAAAAGCAATCAATAAAACAGGTGTGTTATTAATTTAATTAACAGAAATGCAAATTCAAAAATCACAGCAGTTTAGTTTAACTACTGACATTCTCTATCTTAAGTTGTCTGGCCTTTCTGCACTACTGCTATACCAGATCCAAAAACACTGAATGAAGATATCCTCAAAACGAGAACCATTCCAGTCATGTGAGGGACAGGAACATTAAAACCCTATGTAACAGAAGATGTAAAATAATTTGCACCCAAATCCCTGACAAAATGGCAGCTAAGTCTCACAGAGAAACATTTTTCCTTAGTTATTCCTCCTCCCCTTGCTGTCAACTACATTGAATACCTATTCAAAAAATCCTGTCCTATATAATCAGTCAATAAACAGTTACTACTGTCCAAAATATATATGCATATGTACACATATATTTTGCACCCCCCAACATATATTTATGGTCATGTATTTTCAGCTGGTGTGAACTTGCAGAGCATAACTCATTTCACTGGATCAGCGCCCAATTATAGCAGCTGAGAATACATCCCTATGATTTAAAATACAGACAGATACAGAGGCTTTACTGTTAGCTACTTGCCTATCACCTGCAGAGGAAAGACGGGTTTTCATGTTACTGTCACATTACTAATTCACATTACACTGGTTTTGCTCTCCCTTCCTTTTTAGACCATGTCATCAGTACTTTTCTATCTTGAAGATCTTGCTGGGATGATAGAGGAACCAGAAGGACCCCTGAGGCTAAAATAGACTCCAAACATTATTCTCAAAATGTGTGCATGGTAAGAGATCATGAAATCTCTCCCTCTCTCTGTGCCCATGGAAAAGTAGAATATGAAAGGAAAAGTAGAATATGAAACGGAAGGTAGAGCCCCAGTTTCAACTGAGCAGTCCCCCCCATAACCTCAGGTTAACAAGTTACAGTCTCTGTGCAAGAAAGCACAGAGTCATTAAATCTGTGTGATGCCAGTGGCAAGAACCCATATCATCAAAATTCCTGAAGGAAAATAATCACTTTAATAAAGTTAACTTGGTAAAAAAATACAGAACATAAACCAGACAAAAAAGCTGTGGTGTTGGAAGTTAAAATCATCAGTTCAAAGATCTCTCCCAATTGCAAAGCTTGTATATATATGCAAGAAATGACCAAACCTCATCCAATAGCTCATGCACTTACCTGTCCCAGATCTAAAGTGACATTGACTTCGTTGTACTTCAAGCCCATAGAAAGAGGAGGACTTTGCCACCAGCGCTCTGTGCCGTCAATTGCATTGGTTACCGGGTGAGCTTTACTGGGATCAGCAGCATTGCAATAATCACAAAACTGTCCCTGAAACACAATAAATTAAAAGGATGGTCTCAGCTGAAATCTTATGCACTGCAGAAGCATGCTGTTGTTAACTGAGATTCTGAACTAGAGTGCTGACTAAAAATGGGGTTAAGTTTTGTTTCTCTGTTTATAGAGTATAATTTTTAATGTATAAACTATTCCTCTGGCAATTAAATTACACATTTATACCCTGAAACACACTAAATTTTATGTTACAAACTAAAATTTCAGAAAACTCTTTAAAGGAAACTACAATAAGTCTTTCTTTATTAACAAATTTATTGATACTTTGGTGAAATTACCTATATTACATCTGCAGGGGCGTCTGCAGGAAATTAATGAAGCAAAGATTCTTAAAACTGGATTAAGACCAACACATAAATTATCCTCAATTATCCTAAAAGACTGTGAAATATCCACATACGTACATAGCCTGGTATTAAAAAAAACATTAAAAATAATCTGTCTGTTACTTGCCTATAAGTTTGGTGTTACAATTTTATAATAACTGCTTTCATTTTTTCATGCCATTATAATACATTCTGAATCAGAGACTTCTGAACAATACGTACTCATGAAAAATGCAATGGATCCTTTAGAGTATTCTCTTTAAGTTTCCCTTTAAAGAATCCCCTTGTATCTTCATTTGCAGAAGTTACTGCCCAATTTCCAGTCCACAACTAAAGCCACACTCCAGAGATGCCCTGATAATCTCTCTTTAATAGTTTCCAAAACTCTCTGTACTCTCTGTACAATAATGATGAATAAACTTCAGGAAACTTAACTGTCTTTTAATCTGGCATCTTGGCTTGCCCCAAAAGTTATATTTTTATCTTCAAGAAACTGCATTTTACAGTCTACTAAGATTAGTGCTGAAGTGTTGTAACTAGTTATTAAGGGATATTTTTAGCGTCCCATTCACTTCTTACTCCTGTCACTGGGTGGAGATAATCAGTGAAAATGCTACACTGTGCCAGGCACAGATCTTTGTACAACCCCAATAGAAAAATTATATTTTCATTAAATGGCAGTACCCTCTTAGTGGTTACTTCAGTCTGACAGTTGCTTAATCCATTCAGCCTGTGAGTTCCTGACACTGTGTTGGACCCATGTTTTAAATAACATAGTATTTACACCATTCTTTTTATTTAGCTAAGCATATTTTCATCAAAAAGATGTGACAAATCTTTTGTTGTTTCCAAACCCATGTTGCCTGGCACAAAGTATATTCCTACCTTTTAAGTATTAACAGTATCCCATATAATGGCCTTTATTTTGTTTGTCGCTGCTGTTGGAGTAACCGGTGTAAAGTAACCAGAGCAATCATACTTGTCCACTTTTAATAGAGGAATAACATTAAGGCTCTCACATGCTGGGTATAGTCTTGCAAGCTTGGTGAATTTAAGATGTTTACCACTAGCAGAATTTGTTTAACATCTGCCATAGTTACTAATGGACTGGAAACTACTTCATCATTCACGTGATACAAATACACCATCTTGTGTCTTTCAAATACAAAACATAGATGTTCACTGCATATTTCTGCATCAGTACTAATAATTTCAGGATCCGCATCTAGCAATGGTTCCGTCCTCATCCTGCTCTTCCGAAAGCACAGATTATGATGTTGCTTCCAGAAGACATGGCTACCGTTAGCTGTTCTAATTCAGCACTGCAGGTGTCAACCTGGCTGAGGGTTAACTCTTGAGAATTCAAAGAGTTGCTTAGAGACTTACTAAATCCTCACATACATAGGCTGGTTAACTATGTCTGGGGGTCATGTTATAACACGATTCTCCTCCAGCTCTGTTAGAGAAGATGACTTGGCTGATTTTCATACTAGCTACAATATGCCAGCGCACTGCTGGATTCAGATACAGTTTGCTGCAGTAGACACGACATCAGCCCATGCTAGCTACAGGCAACATTGCCAGTGTCTGCAGTGACAACAGAGAAGATCCTGTCACTATCTGCAAAATCAATACACTGAGAAATCAATTTATGCACCAACAACTGCCGTTACCACCACATCAGAGCATCTTTCCTGACAAATGCATACTTGGAGTTCTGACATATATGTGCTCAACAGTACAAGCTTCCCTAAATAGTTTCATAATGTGCACGAAACATGGTCTCTAGATCCAAATTCACATTCACAATGATCAGGCTGGAAACACACAGGCAACCGTTGCTGCTACAGCAGTTTCAGCTCTGATCTGGTAACAGACTCAAAGAAAGGCTGAATGAGCAGAAAACAATGGGCAGTATTAAATGCAAGCGTTACATTTACACGCGCCTATATGATTTCAGTATACCAGAGCACTTGATCTGAACTCAAGATACCATCTTTTTCTTTTTGGGCACATAATTCAAAGAATTTTATTGCAACAGATGGAGTTTCAGTTATTTAAAGTACATTCCAGCAACGCTGCCAACAAGGCAGCAAAACAAAAAATGAAAGAAAATAAATTATTGGCCAGAGCAGCCTTCCCTGCTTCCCACTGGCAGTATCTCAGGCACGCCACGCTCAGCCTGTCTGCTACAGGACACGTCTCCAATCCAGGAGACTGGGGCTCGAGACTTTGTTTGATTTTGGCTGCAGTTCATCAGGCAGGCAGGTGTGCATTTGCTGGTGACCTTGTCACCCTCCTTTCCCCTGGTTCTCCTGAGGGAAGGAGAAAACTGGAACTGCATGAAGGAGTTCGCTGAAATATGCCGGTGTGGACCAGAGACACCCAGGGATGAAAATGTCTCCCCTGTAAGTTATAGAAAGTGGCAACAATGAAGGATTTGTTCACTATATTTAATACCTAGCAGTTCTGCGCCCACTGGCAGGGCAGGACAGGTATGTGGTTTAATTCACACCCGCACACCACTGCGAACAGATTGGCAGACAAAACCAGGCATGCCATTTATCTACCAGTTGCTGAAATATTTTACACTGCAGTGCATCTCTTCACTCAACAGTCTTCTTATTAAGTCATTGTCCCACTTGCCAACGTGCTAAATAAGGGAAACGTACTGCTTTCCACAGCATATGTCCAGCACTGCCTTAAGAGCCTCGGTTGAGCTGCCCGTGAAGGGACTGTCCACCCCACCGATCACCTCACAGAAGAGCTTTAAATGACCTCTGAATGCTCTTTCTGGATTTGCTGGGTACTACATTAAAAGACACATCACCAAATGACAAGCTGAACGAGAGAGGCCAATGGCAGAGCAGTAGAAATGAAGCTGGGACTGCTCTTTCTCTCTCTGCCTTATTTTCAGTGCTTGGGAAAGCACAGACAACAGAGCTGTCTACTCCCTTGATCAGAATGAGGGTCACCCTCTGCACCTTCTTTCCAATTTCCTTATTCACAGAGCAACAGCTGCAATCCACCCTTGTAGAGACCCCAAAGGTGAGCGACTCAAGCGTACGGCATTGCTTTAACTTGAACTGGCCTGACACAGTGGCTATTACACCTATCACTTTATGTAAAAGCTGCATGACCTTCCCTCAGATTCTTAAGAAGCAACACGTGAATACTTATGCTGATTTTAAATCCTTCTATGTAAGCTCAGCCTCTGTAAGAGTTTAATGCACTTCTCTCCAACTTTCCACAAAAGAAGAGATTCTCTTATCTACAGTGTCTTTGAACTTGTGAGGTGGAGTGCCTTGATCATATGTACATTGTACTGTTATTGCATTTTCCATGGCTGGATTTCCCTGGCCTTTTGAAAGGCTTTCCAACCTTTCTTGAACCACAACTACTGGTAAACCGCAGAAGTATTCATGTTATGTATCTCAATGGGGCTTTGTTAAAAACAGAGAGAAATGCTGCTGTATCCATGCTTGCCCAAACACTGGAGGAGGCACAACATGCTTCCGTGTGCCAGGGCTGAGCTATCAGTAGTCCTTCTGGGAACTTGAATCAGGCATGAACAATAACGGCCCTCTAACCTAGGACCTGTAAAGCAAATATTTTAACAAGAGGAAGTCCCCCACACACTTCCTAGCCTCTTCCTATATAGAGGAAATCCTCATTTCCAGTTGGGTGTTAGCATATAAAGGGAACAATTCCAGAAGACATCAATGGCAATGCATCACACAACAGGCTTTGGTCCACTTGCTTGACATGTTTATTCTGGTGTCTGCTTTGCTGATTTTTGTTATACTGTGATTTCTGATATTCCAAGGCACATTAGTGTGAGATTTCACTGTGGCAGTGGGCTATAGCATGTTGCTGAGAATGTGGCAGAGATGATTGGGCTTGCTATTCACCTGGTGGTTTCAGGCAATTTTAAATATGGGTGTTGTGTTCAGTGTGGAGGGATGGATGCCTAAGCTTCAGAGGTGTGTTAGAAACAGAGGACCAAGCAGTATCCTGATCATCACAACCTTTTTTTGTAATCTTAGTTTAAGCATGTAATACCTGTGGCCCAGTTTTCCTATTAGTAAAACTGTGTATTACTCAGCCTGTAAGCATCTCCAAAGCACTTTAAGCTTTTTGTGATGGAGGGCACTACACAGATGTAAGGTAAACTGAGATTTCATGGTGAGGCAGGGAGGCATGGCAGAGGGAAGTTCAGGGCAAAGCATGCTGCTGGATGCGGCTGCTTAATAAACTGTGAGGGCAGGCTGTGTGATGGTGTATGCTCCCTTCCCGCACATGACAAGGAGTACATACGCTGCACCATCTTAGCCCTCTCTGCCTCTCTTGAGCATCTGTCCCATTAAAAAACGAGGAGAAAAACACTCTTATCCATTGCAACCTCTTCTGAAACCAGATACGAAGGGTTATTTCACTATGAAAACATACAAACACCTCATACGACTTTGAAATCCTAACCCTTCTCCCAAGATGCTAAAAATTTACTTGCATTCTTTCTGTATTGCCTGGAGTCAGAAAGTGGACCTTAAAGCTTTCAAAATCCCTTTCAAATTGCCATTTCATTCTGGCTCTCTTCTCCTCCCACCAAGAGAAAACACAAACAAAATAACTTTGGAAGGTCTGAGGATTTAGGAAAGTCCCCCCTTTAACAAAGTTCTGATCAAACTGATACTGAACATCCATCGCAGTACATCACAGAGTTTGGTGCATTTGTTACTCCTTCCTTAACAGACGTGTTCATACAAGTTTCTAACAAAGGAAGAATATATTTCCATTAACCCTTTGCCAGGAGTTTTGCCACTTATTGTTGTCTTTCTCGTGACTGGCAGAAAATGTGTGTAATAATCTTATGCTATGCTAGGAGTGAACATCATCCTCCTCACTGTGCTGCATGCTTATCCTGCCTGTCAGTGTCCCAAGGAATCTCTGGCTTCCTCCCACAAGCAATTCAAGGCATAGACGAGAAGCCTCACATTTAGTGCTTGTAAAATACCACAAAGCCACCCGACTAAAACCGGACTTCTTTTCCCACCGCCTGCCCGGGAAGATGCCCGCTCTCCAGCGAGAGGTTACCAGTGCAGTACGTCCCCCATCCATTCCCCCTCCACGCCAGGCTCGCTGCCTTACTCCCAGAAGCATCCCGCTGCTCTCCGCGGACCACAAAACACCGCGTGGGTGCTCCCTAAGCCACCTCCAGCCGCCCGGCGGGAGGAGCGGCTCACGCATCCCCGGGAGCAGCCGCGGCACCGTGGGCACCGGCAGCGGCTGGGGCTGCGGGGCCGGGGGGCGGCAGCCGCTCCCCGCGGCGGCGGGGGGTCTCCGGAGGGTGCCGGGACACCGGGGGGCGGGCAGGGGCGAGGGCAGAAGCGCCGCTGCCCGCCTCCACCCCGCCCAGCGCTTCCCTGCGTGGGGTCCCGCTGGTCCACGCTCCCCTGCCCTGCCCGTGGCACTCACCCACCCAGGAGAAAACGCTCGAGAAACCGAGACCACGCACCCCAGGGTAACGCCAGCACCGCCGGGATGGGGGGACACACGCCCAAACAGGACACACACACACACACACACAGTGCGAGGGGAGGGGAGGGGGGCCCCGCCCGGTTACCTGGATGGCGCGGCCCAGGGGGGCGGCAGCCGGCCCCCCCACCAGCTTGCAGTACAGCTCCGGCCGCCCGCCGCCGCCGCCCGCCGCTGCCTCCCCGCAGGTGGCCGTCGCCCAGATGCTGGCTGCCGCGGCCAGGTTGAAGTACGGCGGGTGGAGGCTGAGCCCCATCCCGCGGGAGCCGGGGGAGTCCGGCTGCGCGGAGCAGAGGGTGAGGAGCGCCCAGAGGAGCGGGGAGCCCGGCGCCGCGGCCATCCTGCGCCGGGCTCTGCCCTCGCCGCCCCCAGGGCGGCCCTATAGCTGCGGTGGGCGGGCGGGCCGGGCCGGGCCGGGCGGCGGGAGGATGGCTGCAGCCACAGGTTGCTCTGGAGAAGAGCCCGGGCTGTGCAGAGGGC
>JANHGO010005023.1:0-23766 GCA_024606505.1 Aquila spilogaster
CATTGGCAACGGAAGGGAGCGGCTCCAGCCAATGGGACGCGGGTTCATTGGCAACGGAAGGGAGCGGCCTACGGGCACGGCGAGAGCGGAGGCGGGGGCGGCGGCTTCTTAGGGCCGCGGGTGCCGGCCGAGGTGGAGGCGATGGCCCGCGGCCTGCAGGACATAGGCAAGGAGACCTTCCGCCGCCTGCTGAAAGGTACGACCCGGCGCGGCTCGCCCGGCAGCCGGGGCCCGCGCTTGGGGCTTCTCCCGCCGGGAAGGGGGTTCCGTGCGGCGGCCTGCACCGCTGGGAGTGGCGGGGGTGGCGGGAAGCAGCGCTCTGCCCCCTCTATGCCAATGCGTCTCTCTGCGTTTCGGTGCCGTATATTCCCCATTTCTCTACGTTCCACGAGTATCACGGAATGCTGCAGCAGCGGGTGCCCCCCGGCTCATCGTCCCTTGGCCGCAGCCCCAGGAGAGGTCAGCAGAGCTGCACGGAGGCTGCGGGCCCCGGGGAGGTGGTCGTCGTGTGCAGAGAGGTCGCGACCCTCGCAAGGTGTCTGTCACAGTGCTGGGGCTGCAGGGCTGAGCATGCTCCGCATGGCTGCTGCAGGACTTCTCTCTGTGGGAAGAATGAGATTTTTCGAGGCACCTGCGCTGCCGAAACTAGGCATTGCTTTGTACTCCTTCAGTTGTTCGTTGAGCAAATTTTTGTGTGCTAAATGATGGCAGAACAATAGAAGGGACGAGCTGATCAGAAGAGCAGAACGTGTTTGTGGCTTGCTGAGGTGAGTTTACACAGCCAACATCACACAGAGCTGTAGGGGCTGGAAGGGCCCTCAGGAGCAGTTCCCTGCAGCAGTGCCACAGCTACACGTCCAGGTAGGTTTGAGTACCTCCAGAGAAGGAGACCCCCACCTCTCTGGGCAGCTGTGCCACCCTCAAAGTAAAAAAGTTTTACTCATGTTTATATGGAACTTCCTGTGTTCCATTTTCTGCCTGTTAACCCCTTGTTCTGTTGCTTCATGTTACTGAAAAGAGCATGGCCCCGTCAACTTGACTCCTGCACTTGAGATATTTATAAACAGTGAGGGGATCTCCTCACAGCCTCCTCCAGGCTGAGCTGGAAGCTGTCAGCCTTTCCCCATCGGGAAGATGAGCCAGGTCACTCATCATCTTTGTGGCCCTTCACTGGACTCTCTCTAGAAGTTCCCTTTTTGAACTGAGGAGCCCAGAATGGGACACAGTGTTCCACATGTGGCCTCACCAGGGGAGAGCAGAGGGGGAGGATCACCTCCCTCCACCTGCTGGCCGCACTCTTTCTAATGCACCCCAGAGTCTCATTGGCCTTCTTTTGGTCACAAGGGCACGCTGCTGGCTCCTGACTGACCTGTTTTCCACCAGAAACCTTAAGTCGTCCTCGGAGCTTCTTTCCAGCAGGTCAGCCCCTAACCTATGCTGGTAGGGCTTTGACCCTGCTGTACTTATCCTTTCTGCTAACTGCCTTTCAGGCTTTTTCCTCGTTTTAGTCAGTAGGAACTCAAAGCATCTGGTAGCTGGCATGCTTTTAAAAAAAAACAGTTTCTGAAAGTGTTGCTGTGCACTGTAAGTAATGGAGCAGTGTAACCAGGATTTCTTATGGCAACTGAAAGCGATAAAGCTACGTATAGGGTATTTGAAACAAAAGTTCCCACAGACGTGGAACTGTATTCGCTGCCTAGCGCTGGGGCAATGGAGAGCCAGAACTTGTATCGGTGCCAGGAAGCCTGACCATCTCCTAAACCCTGTGCTGGTTTGCTGAAATTATCGGCTCCGTTTTGGTGTGCAATACCCGCTTGCTGCCCTAGGGGGAGCAAACAGTCCTTAGTATCTCAGGGTAGGGCACGTAAACATTGCCGTATTGGGTCATGACAGTGCCCGTGCACGCCGCCGCCGGGAGGTGGGCTCCGCGGCTGCTGTAGGTCTGGCAGAGGTATCCACGCGTCTTTTGTTCTTGATGGTCTGTGGTTAACAGCTTGCAGAACGCTGCAGGTTTTTCATCACAGGGCTGGTTGTCTTTGAAGACGCAATGGATTTCAACAGGCTATGTCAAAATTGCTCTAGCACTTGCACCAAGATGTCTTTTTGAGGCTGTTGCTGTCAATTTATCACTAAATAATACTTAATAAAAAAATAAGATGCTGCTTCATGTGCCTGCTTGGTTTAAAGACATACGAACTGTATACACCATTATCTCAGGATTATCCAGTATTGTAGGCTCTGCTAAAATGGAAGTTTATGACAGCACGTATCATCTCCTAGGAGCAAGTGGCTTAGAGAAACTTCTTTGGGATGTTTTTTGGATTGTTCTCCATTTGACTGTTAGAAATGCTGGGACAGCTGATATTTCTGAGTTCCTTGAACTGTTCTGAGTAAAAAAAGTCTTGTATTCTAGTGCAAAGAGAGTAGCTATTAAAAGAAGTCAGGGATTTTAGACCAGTTGTTAAGGTTGGTCTGTAGGAAGAAGACATATTGTCCTAAAAGCTGTCTAGACAAATTGAAGCTGTATTTAAATAGGTAAGTAGTAGACAGTAACCTGTGTCCTGCTCTGCATGGGATGTAGTAAAGAGGCCTCAGTGGTGATATGCATTAGGCTTTTTCAGTAAATTGGATCATCTTCCCCTTCTCAAAGGAAGCTTCTTTGTCTTAGAGCAGAGCCTTTTTCAGACGATGTGGAAAGCTTGGTACTAGCACCTTGCCCATCCTAGCTAATCTGTGCCAGATGTGCACTATGATGGCACTGGGCAAACTGAGTCAGCCACGTGAGTGGTTCAGAGCTCATCACTGAATTTGACATGCCACACCAGTTACTAGTATGTAATATTGCTATGTGGTTAACATCCATTTCCCTCAAAGCTTGTGTTGTTGGCAGTTGTGCAGACTACAAGGCTTGAAGGTTTAGTTTTGCCTCCTTGCTCATTTAATCTTTAGTCTCTGCTACTGTTGAAAGATAAATTACGTGAAAAGTTGGAAAACAATGTTGAATTGTTTACTGTCTCAGCGCTTTCTAACCTGTGTATAAGAGGTGTAATTAAGCTGTAAGCAGACTTCTGATATGAACAACTTTGATGATAGAAGCTCAAGTCCGACTTGAACTCATGAGCAATGAGTTTTTATTAATCTTTATTTCGTTATCCCACTGGAACATATTCCACAGCTAAAACATGTCCAGTTTCAAAATGCAAAAGCTTAATGTGTTGAAGTTCTGTTCGTGAAGTGACTGACCTGTGGTGGAGGATGATCAGATAGATGTCTTTACAGAGACCTGGAGTGACAGTTTCATATCTGGAAAAATGTCAGCACACTGAATCAAGTAAAATTATGGGTATAGGAGATGTTCACTATCTCCAGGTCTTCCATTTTTTAAAGGGATCTTGCGTTGCTTTCTTATTCACAGTCACTGTTAATGCATTGGAAGGAAAAGACTGCAAAGAATCTGTCAAGCTGATTGCAGAAGGCACCAGTCTCCCTGAAGAGCAGCTTGCTTTCCTCATTTCTGGCATGTATACCCTTCTCCGAGAGGCACTGAGACTCCCTTTATCGACTTTCAAACAAGAAGTAAGTTCTGGGAGGACCCAGAGCCTTAATCAGTTACAATTGTGCCACACATGAGTTGTCATCTAAATGCTGTTTGCCAGAGTGAGGAGCTCCACACGAAAATGTTGCTCCGAGTTGGAGTAGTTAGAAGAAACTGTTAGAAACGTAGAGATTTTTTCTTCTTGTATAGATTTACAGTGAGCTTTTCAGAAGACTGTTTATTTGACCTATGGGAAAGAGATTACTGTATCTTTTTCTGCTTCAGCATCTTGTTTACTATGCATGTTTATTTTCCCTCTAAAATTAAAACTCCTAAGGAAACCTTTGCAAAATGTTGTTTCATTCAACTCTCTTTCCTACCCTCTGTGTTCACATATGCTGCTCATTTTGTTTACCCTTACAGTCAAACAAATACAAGAAATTTTATGTCTTCATAGCTCTACCATAAGGGAAGGAAGGAGTTATGGTCAGAACAATATAGCAGGAGCTGGGAGCAAGTGCTATTTGTGTTTATGCTGTGGATGTTCTCTGTGAATGTGTGACCTGCCATGGTCCTGACTCGTATTCCCTTTTCATGACTATTTTCTTTCCTTTTTTATTATATTACCTTGCACTTTTCTATTTTTACATGAACAAACTTCTTCTGAGCTTCTGACTTCTCTCTCTAGTTGAGAGACGGTGTCCTTATTCACCCAGGCATATTGGGAAAACACACATTGCAGGAAACATTGAGACAGTGCTTTTAGTATTCAGAGCTCATCTTTTGCCACTGCCTTTATGTTGTCATAGTTTAAACAAGTTACTACAAAGCATCTGTGAGAATAGGGTCATGTAATTACTCTAAAGACAGATAGTCTTGTAAATAGCTACATAAAAGAAATGGCAGGGATGCAGCTTTCAAAACATCAAGTCTTCCAAGAGATTTAGGCCTTTAAAATTAATTTCTCACAACTTAATTTAATCCTTTTGGAAATTCTTACCAATGAGTTATCTGTCATTTCAAAATTACTGGCACTTGAGACTAAAACTTTTGGGTGAGTGATAACGAGCAACTACTATTAGTTTACTTGGTAAGAAATCATCTTTCATGAGTGTATCCTGTAAAATTTCACCTTCTTTGTCTTTCTAGGTTTTTAAGGAAGACCTCAAGGAGCTCAGGTATGCCTGTTAATGCCTGTTTTTTTCCATCTGTTTGTTTTTCATAACTTTTATGTAACTGCCTTCCCAAGGCAACTTTTATACACAACAAAGTTGGTATAGAAATTACCTGTAAATAACACATAATGCATCTGTTGCCAAATGTCATACGAAGCCAGAGGAAAAAAACAGGTGTTGTGTAAGACTTGATTTAGCACTGAGCATGAGCAGTGAATTTCGCATGCTGAGGAGATTGGTCTAATTTAGTCTGTAATGTAGGTTATGCAAATGTGAGTGACCTTCTCTTTGCCATTCCCACCTTGCCCTGCAATATTTTTTAACATGTTTGGTAAGATAGTGGTAACATTTCAGAAGCTAAGAAGCTGCCCTACTTTTTTTCTTCTTTGAGAGGCCAATGATATAACACTCAAGAAATTCTACTACCTTGTTCAGCTATGATCTCTCCTGTGATTGATTACCCAACAAAGCATAACATTTGTTACATCAGTCTGTACAGAGTATCTCTGAATAGAAGTTCATATCCTAAAAGCCAGACTCAGATACTAATGATCTTTATAGGTTTTCCCTGTTTCCATAGTTGGTAGTAACGAGAATAACAGCAGTACATGTTTTCATCTGTAGAGAAACTTCTTCACCAAGGTTCAAATATTTAAGAGTATTAATTTCCTACAGTTCTTTGCATTCTGATTGCCACCTAGGATATAGAGATTTCTACTTCCTTCTTTTCTCATCCTTATTTATCTGTTATCCTGCAGATTGGTTTCTTCCTCAGAACAGTCATAAGCATGTTACTTTATGAGCAACTTCAGGTAGCTCAGATTTAGATGGATCCAGTTGGTGAGGTGTAATCGAGGCCACGTTGAATGGTGTCTTGCTTGTTGATACAATTTTGTCTGAAGCACAGAGCTGGAGTTTGGCTTTCCTTTTGTCTTGAGAGCTAAAATGCAAGCTGCTTCTTCTGGCACATCACAGAGTTCACACCCAGGTTAAAGTAGGTCAGTAAGAAACTGATGAATTTCTTTTGACCCAGTGGGAGTTGGTGTTTTTTGAGGTGCACACAGAATGTGTTCAATGTGATTATGGAATAATGAGGAGCTCTAAAACCTCTGTGGCAGTTTTCTGGGGATGGGTGAATATTTCTATATTGAACAGTGGAGAGAGTAGGTATACTGGAGTGACAGAAGTCACTGGCTGGGCTGGCTGCATCCAGAAATAAAGATTCCTGAGCCTCTGTCAGCTGACCATGCTTTAGTGCCTTACACTTTTGTACTTGTTTTTCGAACTTTATGGATTACCCATGGAAATACAAAAACACTTCTCAGTGTGAATGATCTTTTTTCTCTCTGTTGTATTTTGTTAAATCTTTTGTATTTTGTTGTTCTGGTTAATGTGACTGATACAGCAGCAATTGCTGAGGTATCTGCATTTATGCTGCTTGCACTCATATGTTTTATGTGCTGCTCATTGTGGCTTATATGCTCCCATGGTTGTTGGAGGTTATTTGGACTCTGACAGTCTTTGTCTTTTGAGTAGCTCTCCTCAACCTGTGGCTGAGCTTGCAGAAGAATAAACAGCTCATTCTACTCTCGAGTTATGGCACTTAGTAAATGTTACCACCTTCAGCACCTTTGATTCTTCTGGGAAATGTTATCTCCTATGTTTCCTGATACAGCTGGGCCTGAACATGAAATATTTGCATCTAGTAATTGCTTTCAGACATGTATCCTCCTGCAGTGACTCCTGCAGGTCATCCTGTGATTATGTGCACAAAGAACATCAATAATTAGCTGAGAAAAGCAGTGTCTTGGCATTCTTGGCACCCAGTGTTTGGGCAGGTATTTTGTTTTTTAAGGCAGAAAAATGCTTATTTCTTATTTTAATTTTGTTTGCGAATGTGTCTTCTTTTGAGAGGATTGGGATCTGAGCTGGGTTACCTGTTTTCACTTCTCGTGCATTCTAGTTTGTTCTTTTCAGTGAAGCTGAGAATTGGCTTGTCTAATTCCATCCATACAGAGTCCTGTAGTTCTCAGTTTCCTGGTGATGCAGCTGGTATTGGCTTCTAGTATTATTGGAAAGAGAGAGTCTGGGAGACATGCCCACTTGTGATGAGTTAGGTCGGTACTACTGGTTTCATAGGATTGCCATCCCATAGCCCATATTTTTTTGTCCTGACTGACCCAATCAGTGAGAATGAAATCATACTAAATTTTGGATGCTGTTTTTTTTCTTACTTTAATAACTTTGTGGTTTGGGACAGTAACATGGGATTGAGACATCATTACCCTGGATCTTATTCTCAGAATGTTCCTTTGAAAACTGATTACCACCTGTAACTCAGGCCTGAGCTGTGCTGTGTTCTGTGCCTAAACTGCTTAGTATGTGATAAGCTGCTTGAGTTGGGAACAGAATTTTCAGCAAAATCATTAACTGCAGGGCAAAAATAACGCAAGCGTAAAGGTAGCATTAATGCTTCTATTTTAGTAACCTGCAGTCTTACAGTCAAGCAAGTATTGTGATAGTTATCATAATAATTGTATTATAACCCCTTTCTTCAGCTGTTTTGCTACGTTCAGAGGCTATTTTGTCACCATTGGGATGGATTAAGTGATATGCTTGTACAGGTAGTATAGGTAGTGCTTGCAGAAAGTCTCATCTCTTCAGAGAGACGTGCAACTAAAAGATCAGTCTAGTCTCCCCTCCTCAGTTCCTGGTATGCCTCAGCTGACTGGCTTACTGGTATGAATTAGGTTTTTAAATGGATAAAACTTGTTTTAACCCCACTTTTTCCTAAACGATTTCAAACTCAAATAACTGCCATTTCGTTTTCCCGCTGTGTGAGTTGATGAGTTGTTTTTTTTCCCACACCATAAGCCCTTTAGGACAGGCAACTTCTTTGTTTGTTTGCTTTGATTGTCTTTGATAGACTGCTGTGTATCTCAAGGCAGTAGTGAGTAATGTCTCAGGGCACTGATTCGTACTCGGTGCCGGATTTAACTGTGGCAGCTGAAGCAGTTACTTCTTTCACTTGTCCAGCATGCGTCTCTGTAGGAGGTTACTGTCTCTGTGCAAAGGCAGCTGAATGGATAATGTTTGCTCTACAGTCTTTGCAGTTCACAGCCTGATATATTGAACTTAAGATCAACAGCAGCCTATTTGTAAAGCAGCAGCAGCAGCAGTGGAATGGTAAAGTAGTGGAGTGCGAAAGGCAGATGGAGTGAGTGAGTCTGTCAGCTTGTTTTAATGGTCTCACCAAATTTATCCTTGTCCTCCCTGTGTTAGATATGTTCCTTTTGTAAGTACTCTTAGCTACAAGGGCTTCTGTTTTTACTGTCAAGGGAGCAAGTCATTCTGTCTTCTTTTCATTGCACTTTTAAGGTGAAAGTGTAATGAGATGTATAGGCTTGGGATGCTTATAAGCTTGCATTGGCTCTGACAAGCGCAGAAGGCAGACCAACATCAGTAAAACTTCTTTACTAAGAGAAATTAGGCAAATACAGGGTTCTTCTGAAACTCACTGTTGCCATTTTAGGTAGCACAGGAAGTTGTAGCACAGCTTTTAGCAGCCCATCCTTCTGAGATTCTAGACTGAGTCAATACTGAAGTGCTTACATAAGAGATGATGGCAATTTTAAGCAATGCAAAATGGAAAATGTTGATACTATTTTTGTGTTCTGCAATAGGTTTTTTGCAGCTAAGCCCATATATTTGTGGTTACAAAACACTTACCTATTTTCTATTGCTCTTTTCTTAAAGGATACCGGAAGATTTCATTACGGACTTTTCCAGTATTGTCTTTGGTAACAGGTCAGTATTTTCATCTACCATGCATTGTGCAACCTTGCAGATACACATTGCAGGCCTGTTGAAGAAACAGCAAAATTCTCTAAACTCATAAGAGGAAGATTTGTCCCATTATTTGGATTCAGTATAAATATCCATCATACACGGCTTTGTATGCAGTAAGTAGCTTTCATGCCATTTTTCCTTTTTTTTTTTTTAATGATCATCAGCAGTTCTTATAATGCACTATATCATGTAAAATGCATCATTACCTACAGGTGAAGAGTGCATTACAGAATTAAACATTCTTATCATCATTATATCTGCAAGTTAGAGCAAAATGAAAGGCTTGCTTTGTTGAGAAACAAGCTACGAGCATCCTTCTACATGCAGTGGTTTGTAGAAACTTTCTCAGACAGCATTTAGTCATGTCCTACTGTACAGTTGAATTCACACTGAGTGACTGGACGGTATATATGAGATATCATCTGCCAGCTGTTACTCATTCACCAAGCAATATACCTCCTTACCTTCAGACTGCGTACAGTCAGAAACTTTTTGAAAAGGCTCTCTCTGCTGTTCCTATCAGGGATTCCCTTTTTTCCCTAATGTTCTCTACTCAGTTGTATTTATCTTCCTCTGTATGTTGAAATTGCTTGAACTTCTTGCATATGCAGAGCTTTCCTCCTTGGGAGGTGAGGTCACTCAGCACACGGCATCACCAGCCTAGAGCTGTTCCAGATATACTGACAATCATCATTGTGGTATCCCACTTCCCCCCACAAGGGTCTGAATGCTGCTACCAACATTTAAAATATTTTTAATTTCCTTCGTTAAAACCTTGATTTAAAACAAATGGTTCTTGGAGTAAATATAAATTCAGCTTTCTCATCTTTTCTTTGTTATTCTGTTTGAAATATAGGTGTGAAAGAATGCAAAATTCATGGTTGCAAAGTGGAAATATTGTTTGCAGTGGAGAAAGAAGTTAAATTTAGATGTTGTTTGAAGCATGCATGATTGTCTGTTTTCTACTGTGAAATCACGATGCTGGAAAATTTAGCTTTTTCTCATTTCAAAAGCTGTGATTATCCAGTGTAATCTTGCTCTGTGTTTTGGGATCAGAGAAGAGCACCTCGGATTTGATTTCTAGACAGATCTGCTTTTATAATCTTAAGTGTAGTAGTGAATCAGGCATATGTTTATTGAGTCGTAAAATATATGTGACTGTGATGGTAAAAGAAGTATTAAGCATTAGCATCTGATCAAAAATTCAGTATGAGCTAGATAACCCAGAAAAATCAATTTCAGAGCTTTTAATACTTCTTCTGGCATCTTATCCTATTTTTGACATTTTGTTCATTAAACAACAACTCTGAAGTGCTGGAAATTTAACATTCTTATTTCTGTGCCTCTGTAGTTCCATGAAATTATATAGACTGAAAGGGAAATAAAACTTGGTACATTCACACCGTAAAATAAGTGTATGAAAGTAAAACTTTTTTTAAGAGGAAGCATAGCCATAACTTCCCCCACTTTGAATGTTTATAATAAATGTACTGCATTTTTTTTAGTTGCCATAGCTTTAGCTTCTACCAGGAGTGAGCGTTCTGTGTGCCATTTGACACATAGTAGTTTATACATTTTCTCTGTTCAGTGGCCTGCTGGGCTCTACGGTTTTGTGCATCAGAAACCATCCCAAATTTGTCTTCAATTTTGATATTGTTATGTCAGTTGCTGCTCCAAATGCTCAAATCTTCCATCTTCAACTGCTCTGTTGCATCCTTTGGCAGGTGATGTTCTTGTCAGCAGGCGTACCGTTTTGGATGTTCTATACTTGATCCATATTGCTTTATTCATTCTAACTTCTGTCTTAGGCACCATATGTGTAGTGACAGTGTATTGCAGTTGTTGGCACAGAGAGTTTATGAAATGTAGTTATATGCCACAGTTGTGGATGCAAGGTCCATTGAGTCTTTTCTGCTCCATTTTGTTATTCCTCTTGGAGGCTGATGGTTTGATTAAGGGTTTTTTTAATATCTGTGTGTATGTTGGCCACTGTGCACATTGTCAGCCTTACAGGATTCTTGCAGTTGTAATCCTCTCCAACCTGGGAAAGTGCTGACAGAAGCTGAATCTGAGCTATAAGAACTGTGACTCTGAGGGGCTGGTATTGAAGTGCAGTCCAGTTTGGCCACAGAAATGCCATAATTTAACAATCTCTGTTTGAACACTGGTGACCTTTCCCATCACTGATAACTGTAACATCTTCCTGTTATCCCTATTCATTCTGTGCCCAGTGCGGCTGCTGCACTGAATGGACTGTCCTCCATTGAAGAGAGTCAGCGTGTCTTAAGGATGCAGCAGCAGTGTGGCTGTTTTTAGGCATTTCCCAAATTAAGCAATACTCTGGCAGCAACTCACCACTGAGGGAAAGGCCTGTTCTTATTGTTTAATCCTGCTAATGACCATTCTAGACTGTGGCTCCTTGTGGTTGCACCCAGCTGTGTGACCTACTTCCTATTCAGTACTGTACAGTGTGTAGGAGCCAGCTGATCATTCTCTGCTCATTACTTTGTTGTACTGTTTGGGATCTGTATCACTTCTGACCAGCACTGCCCCCCCCCAAAAGAGTAAATTCTTTCTTATATTGAAGAGTATTGGAGGACCTTAGCCTGTCAGTATTTGGTACCTTATCAAATCATTAATCTTTCTCAGCAGCTTCTAAAAGGACCAGCTCACTTGCACAAAAGAGTCTGAGTTCCTACAGTCCCTGATTTGTTCAGAGAGGATTCCTTTCTGATGTAAAGTCTGTAATTAGATTATGTCTAGCACCATGGGTAGAGGATGTAATGTTTCTTATCCTGCCTTTAGCTACTCTAACACTTATGTCTAGTCTGTCCTCCTAATGGACCAGCTGAATGATCTCATTCTGAAGGTATTCTCTCTGTATATCTAAAAATGGGTGGTTGTTATGTCTTTGTATTAGATTTGGCTCGTTTACTTACCGAGAGTTTAAGATGCTATTAAAATTTTAAAGACTGTCAACCACCTGAAGTTTAATCAATGTCAGCTATATTTCCTCACAGAACAAAACTGAGGTTTGATGAGCCTGATTCTTCCTGTAATATAAGCAATAAGGAAAGGCCAGGCCTCAAACAGTAGTCTAGACAGAAGTCATGGAGGTTGTGCTGGGATTGGCATGTATATTACATAAGGAATTTGGAGTTTGTGAAGTATGCTGGATTAGCAAGAACCACTGTGTGGTTTTATTTTATAGTGTGCTTCAGAGTGCACTCTAATATCATCATATTTAAAACACTGCTATGAGCTAATACTAGGTGCTTTCTGCTGAAGGAGCACAGTGAGCTTATTCCAACTTTTTGGCTTGAGTCATCTGTCTTCTGTTCCTGCTTGCTTGTTCCTGCTAAATTTGCATGAAGATATATTTGTAGGTCCCTTTCTGTATGCCTTACAATTGCCTGAGAATTGAAATAATGGATATGCCAGCCACCATGATGACTCTTACTAAATTCTATAATGACTTCAGTTTACTGGAATTAGACAGAGTAGTGTTGTCTCTCTTTTTTCAACAGCTACCGTAGTAGTTAAACATAAGAAAAATGGGTAATCTGAGTACCCCCAACTCATTCAGACCCATTGGGTCATCTGTGTGGGTGACTGAGCTCTGGCACAGGTTGCCCAGAGGCGTTGTGGAGTCTCTCTCCTTGATGATTTTCAGAACTTGCCTGGATACAGTCCTGGGCAGCCTGCTCTAGGTAGTCCTTCTTGAACAGGGGGTTGGACAACATAACCTCTAGAGGTGCCTTCCAATCTCAACCATTCTATGAAATCTCTCTAAATAAGGAAAGATCTACAACAGGAAATGAGTTCCAGACAGGTTTGTTCTGAAGAATCTTATTCTCCCTTTAGATTGTTGTTGCTTTTGTGAATTTGCATTTCTGTCTCCCATTTCTGATTTGCTCTGTAGGCGTCCTGTTTCTGAAGGCACAGCTCTGACGCAAGCAAGTAGGCTGCCAAATGTCCAGGACTTCAAGTGGAGAGTGGACGTAGCTATATCCACAAGGTAAAAAAGAGAATCCTGCACTCCCACAGAAGAGATTTTGTTCCAGGTTAAACTGACTTCCTGTGCTGCCTAAAATATTAACAGTGTTAAAGTGTATCTTGCAGCATTAAATGGTAAGATACCGAGGGATTTTTTTAACAGTGTATGTCAGTTAATATACAAAAGGTTACTGTTACATGCACTTACCAACAGGCTGCTGTCTTCATCTGCTAATGAAATTTTTTTATGCTGCTTATTTGTTTAATCTCTAAAACTCCTGAGCGAGAATCATTTAACTACAAGTTTTGGTCTCATTATTTTAAAACTTGATTAGTTCTGATACAACTTCACAGTCCTCTTTGATGATGGAAGCAATTAGATGGATTGAGCCACGAGCAGCCAGCCAAGCTCTCAGTTTCATTGGAGAAGGGGAGGGAAATTGTCTATTCAGCTTCTCAAGTAGGCTATCATTTATGTTCAGCGTGCGTTAAATAAAATGACTTCCCATACCCTTACAGTCTGCTGTTGGTTCAACAGAGAGGCTTCAGAAGAGCACCTTCACATTGCCATAGTTGTGCAATTGATCATTGATCTTTCTCCTAATTTCTTTCACAAAACAGGAATAAAAGCCTTTGTGTGATCATCCTGTCTATGCCTGCAGTGAATGACTTCTTGCTGTCTGCCACAGCAGAGGCAGTTATGGGATGGATATTTGGCTAGAGACAGGAAATAGAAACCTTTTGTGCTTTTCCTGATTTTTGTTTCGGTCTCACCAGGACTAACCAGGGTGAAAGAAATTAGAAGATGATCCTCTGTTTGTCAGTGGCTGAAATTGTTAGCATGAGTGACTTTTTGTTGTGTTCCTGCATTGCAGGATCTGAGAGAGGGTTCAGTCTCACTTCTGACATAGTTGAGAGAACAATAAGTGATGGGGGAGAATCTTTCTGAAAGCAAGAAAAAGGTCTCCTAAGTGAAAATTCTGATGGCCACAAGCTACAAGCTCAAGTGACTCTCAGATGAGCAGTGCTGTAAGCACTGCTCAGGTATCACGATGCAGAAAATTCTGTACCTATAAGAGAACAAAATGTACAGATAAACGTCCTCAGGCACAACTCTTGCAAGCTTTAGGCAAATCCTATGATTGCTTTCTAAACAACACAGGAGCAATGCATTATCCTTTTCTATTTTCCTTTACAGTCATCCTCCCCATGGGAATTCTTGTTTACCATCCATCAGCAGCCTCTGTGGAGAGGCATGGCTTCTGGCTGTAACACCTGTCAGTACCTGAGCAGGTTTTGGCAGCATCCACTGATGAATGCTGCACAACAATGACTCATTTCCCCTCTTTGGGTCATCATGTAAAATAAATAGCAACCCACAAATTTAGAATGAAGACTGGGAGAGCTTGGTTCCTCAGATGAGATGGCAGTTGAAAGAATGAAGGAATTGAAAGGGTTAATATAACGTAGAAAACTGCACTAAGAAAACAATGCATTATTGTTAGCAGGACTTGGTCAGCTCTTATGCCTGTCATAGTTCGCTGCTAGTAAGATGTTCGACTTTTTTTAGTCTAAATTGTAAGGTAAGTCTGCCAGGACTCCCATGTTCATGACTTTCTGGCCAGCCAGGTACGTGACTCTGTTAAGAATTACTCGTGTAAAGCCTATAGGAACGTTTTAAATTGTTATTGTACAATGCTATACTTGTCACACTGCTGATGCTTATTGTTGTAATGCTAATAATGTAAATAATTTCAGTTCACTGGCCCGTGCTCTTCAACCATCCATTTTAATGCTGATGAAGCTTTCAGATGGGACAGCTCATCGCTTTGAAGTAAGTCTGATTGCCATAACAAATAAAAAAGAAAGCACTTAAAGTTCTTTTTAGGAAGTTGAATTACTATTTTAAACATTAAAGCTTTTGTAAACAATGCATTATCATTTGTTTTCCTCCGTGTCCACTGCAACCACATACAATATATAACTGATTGCCAACCAAGATCATTTCATACCTTGTTCCTACGCACATTTTGCTGAGAGCTCATTTGTTAGAA
The DNA here is from genome assembly GCA_024606505.1 of Aquila spilogaster. Classification (NCBI taxonomy): domain Eukaryota; kingdom Metazoa; phylum Chordata; class Aves; order Accipitriformes; family Accipitridae; genus Aquila; species Aquila spilogaster. Next base: position 14,610 of record JANHGO010005023.1, read on the forward strand.
GAATATTAGTTACATTAGTTACTGGGAAGTACTGTTGCATAATACCTAGTTTGCTTAAAAATTGTGGTTTCGGTATCAACCTTCAGACCTGATGATGGCTTTTTAGAGGAGGAAAATTACTGGGGTAGTTTATATAAGATATGATGCACTACTAAACTTCCTGCCTGGTAAAACATTCTCTTCTGTGGCAGAGGTAGTTTTGTTTTCTTTAGCACAGATCTCACTGCTAGAAAGAAAGTAAAAAGCTTCTTTGTTTTTTACCTCAGAATTAGTCAGTGGCAGTATTTCTGATCCTATATGTAATGGCTTGCAAAAAAAAAAAAAAAAGCATACGTTCTTCCAAATTTTAACCTTTGAAAAGGAATGTTATTTGCTCTATAAATAACATGGTAGTGTAAACAGGAGCTTGATGCATAACAGTCATTGTCACATTTGAACTCCTAAAAGATTTTGGCGTCAGTTCACATATTAGTAGTAGTCTGGAAGAAGCACCAAAGCACTGTGGGCTCAGAGAGTTGGACTGATTTTAGTGTAATGTTTCACAATTCAGCTGTTGAGGAAGGTATAAACTCTGTGCTACATTGCCAGGTGTTGAGGGTTTCACTTCCCAGAAGATAAGATTGACCCCAGTGTGGATAGTCCTTCTCAGAGCAGCCTGTAAGCCCTCTCTGAGATCTTCCAAGGAACTTGAGTGGTGCCTTGGACTTCAGGTCAACTCTTCGAGTTTCACTTAAGAGAATAAAAGCTAGTGCATACTCTTAACTGTTATGTTCTGGGGCTTTGTTTCTGTTCTGCAGTGGAGATGTGTTGCTGTGCCTGGCTGGTGCACGCAGAAGTGCAGATACCTGATAACAAATTGTATGCCTCCCTCTTAAAGTCAGCTTTTTGCTGCTGCCGAGATCTGAATACCAAAGATCTGGCTGTAAACAGGATTTCTGTATGATGAGTGATCTTCCTGCAGATAGTAGTTCTTTGATCCAAAACCAAGTGCAAGTAAACATGGCCTTCATCTCTTCAGTTTTCTTTCATTCCAACAAGTACTGGATGCCTTATTAACCAACAGGGATTATGTAAAATGATAAAACCAGAAGATAATCCCATTATGAACAGTTTGTAATGTCAGTGTATGTCACAGAAAGAAGTTGTCCTGGTTGGCCTCCTGGGCTTTGTTTTGTTTTTCTAAGCACGGTGTGTTTTCTGACGATGGGAATTTTTTAAAAAGCAAGTGAGAGCTGCAGCGTTTTGAGTTTTATGGTATATGTGTCACTGTCCCCAGAGAGCAGAGCTCCCTGTGAGGAGCTGTGGCTACCACGAGGCCTCCCCTCAGCCCCTCTGCTCTGGACCCAACAAATCCAGGGGCCTCAGCCACTTTTCATGTGTCTTCCCCTACATCTGGAAATTGCAAATCGGATGCTGGATTCCTCTCATACAATTGATATCTGCTGCATTGGGCAAGGTGACAACTCTGCCGAAGAACTGTGTGTCTTCAGCATAGATGAAATAGAGTAAATGAGCCAGTGCTCTTGCAGAGCAGCCTGAGGCTGCACCAGTGTAGGGACGGGCATTTGTGTACTGTGCTGATGTTAATCTCTGCCCCTCAATCTATGCCTGTGCTCAGATGTGTTCTCAGAAGGGTCTTAACAGCACTTAATAGACTTCCTTCCATTTGGCTTCTCAAGCTTGAAATGCTACAGGAAAGTCCATGAGTCTTCTTGCCTCTTCTCAACCCTCCTTGCAGTGAGTCTCATCCGTGTAAAATCATAACTTATGGGTGCCAGGTTTGCATGATCCACAGAGAGCAGACATTAGACTTCTATAACCTGATTTTACCTCTTAGCCTTTGAAAAGCTGATCTCCTTAGCTCTGAAGCTTGCGCTTAAAGAAGTGCCTGCTATCAGTTTGTCCAGTTACTTTTGTAGCATGTGCCATGCTGAATTGCATTGTTTTTTGCTCTCTCAGGCTGTCATCTCTTTGAAGATGTTACTTCGTTAGCTTCTTAATCAATAGTCTAATTTATAAAACTAAGTGTGAACTTACAGTCAGTGCAGACAGCTGTAAGGCCTCTTCTGTGCTGTAGCAGTTACTCACCATTAACCCTCTTAAAACTGGGTTTTAACCAGGGTATTTGGCAAGATAGGGGAACGTATTAGGTTTGAATGGAAAACTGCTGCATTTATTAGTTAAATAGTCTTTTTGTGGTAATATTCTCTTATAAATGGCACTTTAATTCTTTAGATTCATCTCCACCAACATGTCTGTATCACCTGATGCAAGTGTTTACTTCAATTAAATAGTTTTTAAGTAAGTTAAATAAGTTTTCTGAACTGAAAGCCTCTTGTTTTGGATGTGCCATTCACAAACTGAATATATATTGAGGCCCACATAAAAGTGTACAGGCTCAAAGAATTTCTGTTTGAGACTTGTAAGCATCTTTGTAAGTCATGTTTATATGTACATTGCTTCAAAAATTGAATCTTCTCTTCTGGTTGGCATCCACAAAACTTCATCAGTATGGCATATCAGGGTAACAGGGAAGTTTAATTCTGAGATGCAACAAATCTGAAAACGTGACTAATATAAAATCAGGGACTGGATTTTTATACCCAGAGCATTGCCTCCCATACCTCTTGCAGCATTTCAAAAGGAAATTCACCCAAATAGTCAGAATTGTTATGGTTGTGACCATGCCATAAATATAACTTTGCAGAGAAGATGGCAGGGTAGCGTGTGTTTATGTAGGTTAGATATTTTGGATTTGCTTATTTACTTTGAAAATTTTGACCTCACATTGCAAGAGGGATTTGATGGCAGCAGTTCTTTCATTGCCATGTTTCTTTAGCCTAAACAAAGTATATGGTCTGATGTTCCCATCTGGGTTAAATAGTAGTGGAGAGTTAGGGCAGGTCCTGAGCTAGCTAAGCCAGTGGTTTCAGTACTTGGTTTTCTGTGCACTTTTACTGCACCCATCCAGTTCAGACCGCTTGCTGAGACATTCATGTGTTGCTTGTGATAACTGGATATGTTAGTGTGTCTCATATTCCCATGTTAGTTGCAAGCATTGTATGAGTGAGGAGCTGGGAGTTTCCTTTATGGAGAGCTGCACCATCTTGAAGTCAGCACTGCAATTTCTGTTAATTCAGTTGTGATTTCTGGTCAACTAGCAGGAACTCTTCTGTCAGACTGGCTCTAGCTAGATCTTAGCCATCCTGAAGTTGCCATAACTTTTCTCTAGTGTTGTGATTACATCTGTTTTCTCTTCTTGCGTAAAATGAGAATGTCCCGTGGCTGCTTTCCAGGTTGCATTCTGTCCTGTCATGTCAGAGCAAAAATAATTAGCTCTTGGGTGGCCCTTTTTCAGCTGTAGTGTTCAAGTGCTTTAAAGACAAAGGGAGCTGATGGTTCAACAGAAGTTTGTAACAGAACTGGGTTCAAATTAAAAGGCCCACAGATCATGAACCCTGACTTAATCTACTGACCCACCCTTCTTTTTCTTAATGGAAGATAAGCAGTGGGAAATAATTGCTTTGGGAACTGTAGATTAGCCTGTAGGTGTGGATTTATGTTCATTTTACTGTTTTAAAACAAAGAAATAACAGAAAAAAAAATCATTGTTTCAATAACTGAGAAGAGCACCTAGAGCATTTAATATTTCACAATACCTTCTTAGATTTAACATTTTTGTATGGGGCCTTGGGACTCTGCAAGAGTTTAGTGTTACCGAGGTCCAGCTCATGGTACGTGCAAGAGATACCTGCTGTTATTTGGCAACAGAAGCGTCCCTTTCATTTGTACATTATGAAGACGAATGGACTCTGTGAGATTTATTAACCTACAACCCTTTTGTCTTAAGTCTGATATATATATATAAATTATTTATTTTATTTATTTTAAAGAGAGATTGGGCTGACGATCTGTAGGCATGCCCTGCCTGAAGTTTCTAACATGTATCATGCTTTCTAAAGGGAAAACCTTCTGTTTCAGGTGCCAGTTGCAAAGTTTCAGGAACTGAGATACAACGTTGCCCTTATACTGAAGGAAATGAATGATCTGGAGAAAAGAAGCATACTGAAAATCCAGGACTGAGCGCTTGTGAATTGGGATGTTAACAGAGCAGATGTGAAACCTGCAGTGAATTTTGTGAAGGGTAAAGCAGGGGATCGTCAGTACTTTGCCTGTCTTATACTGCAATGTAGCATTTATTATGTCTGCTGTAAATATTTTTTCAATTCAAATGTTAAAAGCACAAGCTCTTTTCTTAAGACTTAGAGAAAAAAAAAATATATTGATGAAAAAGTATAATCCTATTTGCAAGCATTTTTTGCATGATTCATCAAAACATTTTTTAAATAACCGTCTTAATAAATGTAAGAACCATTTCTTCCTGATTATGATTCATCACTAATTATTTTTGAAAGCCTGCTACTGGATCTGCCATCAGCGTGTATGAGAAGAAAGCCTTGCAATGTGTCAAATAAAAAATACAACGGCAACTATTGTGCTGTAGTGTGACAAATGTGAATTTGATTGAGTTTGGCATAAGTAAAATTGCTGTCTGACTTCTTGATAAGTGACTCAGGTATAGGTACATATATTTAAAAGCTAATTTTGAAGGAAACTGGGAGTCTGGGGAGCAAGAAAGAAGTATGGATTGAACTAATTCAGTGCAGTTGCCAAAGAGGAAATGTGTAATCTGTCTTTACCTGGATGATCAGTGTGCACTAAACAGGAGTAATCTTGTAGGTTTCTAAGTGGGAATGCCTGCTTTGTTTCACATATTTCCCATGTTTGTCAGCTGAATCATCTGAGTCTTATTACAGGGCAAAAACCTCTGGCACTGAGATATAGTCGGTGGCTGAAGACAGTAGCCTTGTAAATCACTACAGCTAATATATGCTTTAGGGGCACAAGCCAGACCCCAGGATGAGGAGGCTGTATACAGCCCCTGGGATGGAAGTCAGAGGTAAAGGAATATCCAAACAATACCTAGGTCAAAAAAAACAGTTGAGCATGGGCTGAAGGTTCCAGTGCCCCATTTGTAAATCTTGAAAGAACTCCCCTAACTGGAAGCATATGTTTTAAGTCTCATTTAAACTCAATGGGACCACAACTATGTCCCTAAGGGCTTTGCTGAGAAGGGATGCATTCCTGAGTCAGTGCCTGAAAGAGCTTTCCCCCAAGAGCAAAGACATGGAAACAGCTAAACAGCACAGCTCATGGGTCTTGACTAGGATTTATCTGACTGTCACAGGTAGTTTAGAACACGTACATCATGCCATTGTTAAGCACTGGATTTTCTAGCTGCTTGCAAGATTCTGTCTCAGTAGTGCCACTCATACTTCTCTCATTCATTTTGTGTAGAACTCGCTTCTGTCACCACCATTCCTTGCAAAAAAAAAACCACTCAGTGTAGCGTTGTGGATTCAGGAAGGCTTTTACACCTCCAAAGGTGTTTTTGTAGGAAAGGATGACGTGGCTCTTGGATTTTACGAATCACAATAGACGTAAGATATTATTGTTCTGCTTTTTAAGAGGACTCTTCTTTGATAGCAGTCCATACCACTGTACAGACAGCTAAATAGTCGCAATCCTGAAAGCCTATCGAGCCTATCCAGGAAGTGCGCTGTAGTTTCATATAAACATGTCGGTCATGATTTTGAACTGCTCAAAAGCCACATGTTCTGTTTGCAGTCTTTGTAGGCCACTCATCAACTTCCCAGTTTGATTCACGTACCTTAACTGCTAAGCTCACACCAAAGCAAATAAAACCAAATTAGCCTCTATAGCTTCAAGAGGACTGTAGATTGCATTAATTTGGTGTTTGCTTTTTAGTTTTGCTTTATGACATTTGTTCATCTTTTTACTGGAATTACATAATCACAAAGGGATAAATTGACAGATTATCTTTTGACCAGAATGGCTGGTGAGAGTGGCTGACGGATGGTCCCTCAGTTTTGATAAAATAAGCCTTCCAGTTGGTGAATTATGTATTCAATATTTGTTCAACGTTGAAATATCTTCTTGTTTTGGTACCAAAATGCTCTGGAATTTGAATTCCACTGAACTTCTCATGGGAGCCTTGTCATTTCATCACAGAATAAAAATAACCTTCTAAAGCTCTGGATATTTCTGATCAGAACTGATTTTACCCAGCTCGCTCTAGGTTCAGTTACGCTTTAGGGACATGGTGTGAATCCCTCATTCCTCATCACACAGGGAAAGATCCAGTTTGAATGGGATGCTCACAGTGTGCATCCCGAGCTCTTGTCAAGCTCATCGCTTGTCAGCCATCAATTAGGAAGGTAGGAGGTCTGCATGAGAAGGGTGCTGCTTCTTTCTTATCACACACTTCACAGATCAGGGGGTGGCAAGGACCTTTCCTGGGTGTAACAAATAAAAAAGGTGAAATAAACCCCAGGGGTTGGTGGGTTGGTGTGTTTTTTCTTTTATTTGATGGTGCCATCCATTTATTTAAACTGGTGAATGTATTTAAGAATATCTTAATTCTAGTGGTTTTTCTAACCATGGCAAGTAACTATAATAAATTAATTCCCCCGCTACAGCTTTTCTTTCATTTCCTTTATGGTATAGGGAACGTTAGGCCCTTTCTTTCAAAATCAGTGTATCAAAACATTTAACCTGATTGCTTTTCAACCTACACGTGTGTGCAATAGCAGAAAGGTGCCCAGTGCGCTCTTCTTTACAATTGGCTCAGCCATCAGTCCAAATCTGTTCTCGCCTATAGACTACTGCAGAGTGCGAGAGCACTTGTGTATAAAACACCATCCAAGGTTTTATTTGTCACGTGGCTTTTAACATCCCTCCTGCCAGCTGAGAAGGAGCTCTGTCAGGAAGGATAGCGGGTCGGAATGTCACATTTGGGTCAGTTCTGTACAGGAAGGGAAAGAAACAGCATTGCTCGCTGGTTTTGTGGTCTCAGAGTGTGGTGCAGATTATAGCTCCAGAAGAGGGCTGAAGAACGTAGTCATGCTCTTACACTGTTACGCCAGCCATTAACTGCTGGAAGAAAACCAGTATTGTGCTCATTGTCATTAAAAGGAAGAAATTAAACCTTCCTTTGCAGAAAAATCATAGAAAGGAGATGTGCTTTACAAAGTGAGTCACCTCCCAGCTGTAACTTCTGTTTAAGTGAAGGATAAATCAGCTCTCGATCTCACAAGCAATGCAGGTAGATAGAGGTTTGTTTTCTTCTTTTTTTGTTTTCTCACCAAGCAACTTCACGTCCCACTGCTGTTCCAAATCCACGGATGTCTATGTATGTGAGTATAGGAAAGCTCCCTGCTTTCAGAACGTTACGTACAAAACAAAAGCAGCATATCCAGATTGACTGTGTACCTTCAGCGCACGCAGCTGTCTTCGCTAGGGCAGTCTCTGCGGGGCTGAGCTGGCTGTCGGAGCGAGGTGTTCTGTAGTGGTGTGCGGCTGTGAAGCAGTACCTTGGCTTTAAAGCATTGTTAAGTTAGTGGCTGTAAGGTTCACTCTGTACCTGGCACGCCCCACGCAGTGCTCGCATTCACCAAACACGCACCAGGAGCTAGCAGAGACAGAGCTCGCTGGTTTCTCCTGAGAAATCCCAGAGCTGTTGCCCATAGGCCATCCACAATGAGATCTTCACTGTTCTTGGGCTTTGGACAAAGGTCTGTGGCTCTATGACCCTCAGAAGCAGACAGCTCCCACCACGCAGCAGTTTGCAGGCACCGCTGCTGCCCTTTCCTCTGAGAGCTTCAGCCGTGTCCCTGCAGTGTGAGCGAGCTCCCAGGGGACGTGGCACAGTGCCCCTCCGAGAGCCAGTCCGGTGCTGGGCAGTCAGACCGCCAGCCCAGCCCTGCGCCTGGTTTTGTGTGCTGTAAATAGAAGCCGTGGAACTTCCTTTCAGAGCACAAATCTGATTACATTTTCTGCGATAATCTATTTCCATTCCCTATCCTGAATTCATGCGCTGCTATCAAACCTCCCCTTCTACCACGGCTCTTATCTCTTTAAGCGTCTGCTATGTAACTATGTAAATACTGTTGGCGTATCCCCGATAGAGAGATTGTCATCGCATCGCTACTGGTAACCAGCGGTTATGTCACTTTCCCTCGCTTGAATAGGCTTTGACTCATAGTGGTTTTCAGGACAATGGTTATAAAATAACACACAGAGGGGCTGCCGAGACCGTCGTTTTGCAATAGAGACAACTGCCGACCTCGAGAAAACGTTTTTCCTTTTGTTAAGGCTATTGTTCTTTTATAGCACAGGGCTTTCTCGCAGGGAAGTCGGAACACAGGCTGTCTGTGTGCTGGTGGCATCGGTTCGCTGGGGAAAATGCTGCCCCTGTGCGCCAGCTCCCGCTCCGTGTCCTGCAGCATCACTCCACCCAAACCTCAAGTTCTCCAGCGGTCCTTTCCTGGAATCACCCGGTGCCAGGCAGGGCTGTGCTAGCAGGCCGGACCGAGCCGGGAGCGGGAAGGCCGACTGACGCCAGCAGTTATTCAATTAACCTTCTGCTTTGTTTATTTAAAGGACTCGCCTGGGAACTTTGTATGTAGAGATATGTGCATACACACTCAAGGGAGGGAAGCCCAATTTTTGGCAGGTGCAAAAAGCCTCGGGAGCACAGGAACAGGATGACCACAGGCAGCAGTTAAGCCGAGCAGTGCTGTTAGAGGGGTCGGACAGGGGTACCCTGCAGCACACTCACACACAGGGGTACCCTGTGTGTGTACGTCAGCACAGTTCGGCTGACGGCGGGAAAGCCTCAGAGCTACGCGGGTTCTCGTTCAGAGAGCGATGAAGCGCGGCTCCAGCAGCGCCGCGGGGCACCTGCGGGGTGCGGGCGGAGCCCGGGGCGATGCGCAGACACAACGCCCGACGCGGGACGGCAGCGGCGGCTCCCCCCGCGCGGCGGGCGAAAGGGGCCGCCCCCGTGTGCGGGCCGGGCCGGGCCGCGCCGTCAGCAGCGGTTACAAAACCAGGCGGTTTTGTAACAACCTGCGGGAGCTGCCCAATGAGCGCGGGCGCGCGGCGTCACGTGCCGGCCTTTATATAAGCGGCGGCGGGCCGGGGCGCTCCCGGCGCGGGGCGGCAGCAGCATGGGGCGGACGTTTGCCTTTCCGGAAAGATGCTCTGCCGAGGACGAGCGCCATGAGATGTTCTG
>JANHGO010005024.1:0-23765 GCA_024606505.1 Aquila spilogaster
ACGGGCAGGGACACCTTCCACCAGACCAGGTTGCTCAAAGCCCCGTCCAGCCTGGCCTGGAACACTGCCAGGGATGGATGGGGCATCCACAACTTTTCTGGGCAACCTGTGCCAGTGCCTCACCACCCTCACAGCAAAGAACTTCTTCCTTCCATCTGCTCTAAATCTACCCCCTTTCAGTTTAAAGCCATTACCCCTTGTTCTATCACTACACGCCCTTGTAAAAAGTGCTTCTGTTCTTAAATGTCTGTGGTGGCTAATCTATTGAATTCAAGATAATCTGTTAAACAGCTTCTTGCATGTCCTCCTGATTAAATGGCATCCTATAACCTGCTGAGTAGTAGAATATATGGTTTAACACAATTCAACCGTGTTTATTTCTAGGCATGGTTCCATAAGTTGTTGAAGAACCAAAAAATGCATTAGATTTCATGAGAATTTCCTTTCTTTAGAAGAGCATGGTCTAAATGTGTGATTCATGGCTCAGTTTTTTCCTGAGCCATATTTCATTATAAGTTCATCTGTTTAAAGTGTTTAGCTTCCTACAGTGAAGAGAGAGAGAGAGAGAGAGAGAGAGAGAACGAGGAAGGGGGGGGGTGTATTTTCTGTTTGTTTGGGTTTTTATATTCAGTAATTGTGGTCATCCAATCATGAAGACCAAGATCATCAAGGCATGTACAGATGCACTGATGTATGTTTGGAAAACACAGTCTCTTCACTCAAGAAACATTTTTCATTATTAAATAGAAGCATGGAAATCCCTTGGGTACCCTGATCCAACTCTGCAAAGACACGAGTCCTCCTGTTCAGCTTTCCTCTGAGTAGTATTTCAAGCTGACTTTTAAAAATTAATTCCTCTCCAAAGTTACAATATCTTTCTAATTTTCATTTGTCTTTTAACTGGAAATGAGGTAGGCTCGAAGGTTTTGTATGTTGAGTTATTCTAAGAGTTTCAACAATGAAACCAAAAATTAGTGATAACGAGCAGTTGTGATGCCTTGGCCAGAGACATTTAAATAATGGCAGTGTGAACTGAGGGTGCTACGCAATAGTGTTTGTGTCAAACACTTCATATGTGGCAGAGATGGTCTGCCAGCAGAGACGGTAGAACAGCAGCGGTAGAATTTGAAAGAATTGCATGCATAACTGACCAAATAATTTTTTAAACTTTCATCCTGCCTGAGTTTTACTAGCTCTTCTCTCTAAAGTGCCTTAAGATACATCAGGTAGGCTTGATTATTTTCTGAATGAGAACACATCAGAGGAAGTCTCACAATTCTACTGTGTGCCAAGGAGATTTCCTAGGGAGATCTGTGACTACATATATCTTTCTCAAAAATAAATGATGAATCATATACTTGCCTAAACAGACTTTAATGATGGATGCTATTTTGTCTGTTCAAATCAAGCTGATTTATGTATCATATGATATGCATGTATCCTGTGCATTCCCTTATTCATTTGACTTGTTCCTGCATATTTCTGAATAAGTTGCTGAGAAGCGATAATCTCTTACTTATAATTTTTCATTTAGTCATTCAACTTAAACTGGTCTTCACAAAAAAAATCATAACTTGAAAAGTGGCTAAAGGAGGAACACAAATGCCTTTTTCTGTCTCACGTGTGAAAAAGACAAAAGAATATTTCCCAGAAAGTAATAAAAAGAAGTCACTTCTGAAGCCAGGCAAATAGCCAAAAACATGATTGGAAACAGCAGGAAAGATTTCTTCTTCATGCTGCTTTTTTGTCTACTGTAACCTTTCCTTGTGAACCTGCACATCCCCACTGCGTGGAGGTGGTGCTCTAGTTAGTACTGATGGATCATAGCTTCTGAAAACTTTGGAAATTTTCCTAAGGGAAGTTTGATAAGAAAATCAGTTCATACCAAAGCTGGTTCAGGATATGTTAACAGAGAAGAAAATCCTTAAAATATTGTCAACCAAAATTACTGCTATTGTGAACTCAAGTAATTTCACTGGTTTTAGTAATTCTGACAGTTTACATGGGTAATGAAGTTGTCTGCAGCTTTTTAATACCATGTGGCTTGCCCTATAAAATATCAAAAGAATAATTTTACCAGCAGATGGACCCAGAACTCCAAAATACTTTTGTTCTGATCCTTTCTTCAGTATCACAGATCCTCCCCTTACAAGTTCTAGGGAAGTCTCATTTTTGAAAGGAGAGATGTTTTCTTTCTCACAAGCATTTCAATTGGGATATTAATGTAATGTCCTGACTGTGCTCATATTTGGGGTTTCATTATATGTTCCTTCTGTTTAGTCTTGATTCTACATAACAACGAGTGAATTCAAAGCCTCTGTTTTCTGTGAAGGCTCAAAACGTCCTGGTCCAAAAAGAACAGCCAGAAGGCCACTTGCTATTTCCTTCTTTTTTTGAGGAGCTGAATGCCAGACTTGTTTCTCCCACTCTTTAAACTGAGAAATAGTTCACTCATGTTAATTTGTAACATTCAGCATGATGATCTACCTAACTACAGCCACTCATCTGTCCTGAAATTGTGTCTTTGCTCTGTCTTGTAAATTCAAAGAAACTCTAGAGATTGCATAACTAATTATAGAAGGACTGCAGCAGGGGAGGAATCTTCTGGCAATACCAAGCTAGAGCATCTGTTCTCCAATGTCAGCCCCCTTGCTCCTGGCCCAGCAAGTACCTGGGGAAAACGAAACACAGACAGGATTCCCTGAGCACCAGTGTCCCCAAGCTGCTCCAGAAGCAAGTTAGTACCATTGGCAACTGGCATACATCACGGTGTTTGAACAGCTGTAAGCTAGGGGAAACGAAGTAGTTCAAAGAAAAAACATTTTAGGAGAATGAAAAAACTATATTTAGACCCATATTCAAAGAGCCCTACTTCAATGAGACAGTGAGTTTGTCATCATCCTCTGTGGTTAGATATTTATCACATTGTAATAAATTTGTATAAGTTTAATATAAACTTAGATGGAGATTGTGCATGGATTAATGCAGTAATTCAAATATGGGTATTTAGAAGGCTAAATCCAGTGGGGAGACACCACACACTGGACAACGGAGTTAACAAAAGTCAAGTTGATTCAATCATATCTGAGATAGCATCTGATAAACTTGGGAGCAACAAGTAGAGCCAAGCACAGGACAAACTACTCAGACAAGAATAATCAATCATACAAATATACAACTGGGGTAACAACAGACTACACAGTTGCTTTTAACCTGAGCTTTTGTGATTTACAGAGAAAGACTCACCAGTTACAGTCATTGGTTGGAGAAGACCAAAGTGGGATGACATGATAGTAAAAAATATGGAAAGCTTCCTCAAGAGGAAAGATAAAGCTGCTTTCCATAGAGACAATGGATTGGACCAAAGTGAAAAAACATAGGATGATATTAGGAGAAAGCTCTCTTGTAGAAAAGATAATGAGGCGATAGAGCAGACTGGGAAGTTGCCAGTGCTCCAGGTCTTTAAGAACAGGTTAGACATCCATGAGATAACAAAGTAGAGTTACGGCTATGAAACCTGCCTTAGAACAGGGAGATAGATGGAATGATCTCTTCAGGTCTTCTCCAAACTTGTGAGTCTAATTTCAGTCACTGTCACTGCTAGTATTTTCATGTTCCTGTTTTTTATGAAAACATTTGTTCAAAGGACAAGTAAATAAGACATACGTAGGCATAGTTCGAAGTCTTTACAGTCTGTGCAAATTCGATTATTTTAAGCTAAATATAACTATCATATAAAAAGTCTGAGGTTGGAACCAAAAAAATACAGAATCGCATTTCTGGAACAGAGACAAAGGTATTTCTTCATCTTAGTCACAAACAGAACAATATATTGCAGAAAAAAAAACCCTGTAACAAACTCAGAAGGTAGCTCTGTCCTCCTCCCATGTATTTCAATGTATTTGTTCTAAAATCCCAGTATTACACAAAATGACTAAGATTTTTAAAGAGAAAACTACTGTTTTGACGCTGCCTTTCGATGCTGCTGCGAAGATCTGTCTACACTTTGTTTACTGATAAACTGGGGTGATGTCAGACACAATGCCTGCCTTGCAGTGGAAGATATGAACACATTCCTAGTTTCAAACCTTTCTGGCTATAGCTTCCTACACAGCTAGATGGAGATAGGACTGGCACCTGTGTCAGCTTGTGTTGCTGGTGGACATCAGCGTGTTACTGTGTGCTTCGGAAAAACATTTCTGCAGTCAGGATATCAACAACAGAAACATAATTGGCTTGACGATCTCCGTCATTCCAAAGCCACATCTAGCTGCTGGGCCAGCACACTAGCAGCCTCTGTCTTCCACACTAGGAGCTTTAGCCACAAAAATGTTATCTAGAAATTTGCTCGGGATTCACCTGGCATAGTTAGCTCTTTCCCAATCTGAGCTCTAACAGTTTTCTTTTTCTTAATCAACCCAGAAGATTTTATACTTCCTCTGCCTTTAGCATTTGGCAAGACAGTGAAGAGTGGCCGCCTCACACCAGGCTCCTGTCTATTCTTCCAGTGCTGTGGATTATACTGTAGAGCATCAGAATATTGTTTCTGGTACCTTCTTTATTAGCCCAGCTTATGGGAGCTGATTTAGCCAGTCACTCATCCTGTATAGGCATTTGTGACTCTTTCTAAACCCCAATCACTTTCAAACCCACTGGCAGATTTCACAAATTTCATGAAAAGGTAAAAGATCCAAATATAATTAAGTTGCTTCAAGTTTAATAAAAATAGGTGTTTGAGAAGAACAGAGAGAGGACTTTGAATATTTGCAAGTTTAACCATAACTTTTGCTTTCATTGGGCAATTTCTCCAATCATAGTGGCCTGATATGTTATTGTCAAATTAATCTGGGGTCAATAGTTCCATAGCTCAAGGCTCAAGGTGAAGACAGTTCTTAAGTTTCCCTGAACTGATACAATCACTATTAATTTCTTTAATTTTCTTATAGAGTAAAATCAAGCTATTAGTTTTAATGTTGTTTTGTTTTGTTTTTTTTTAATTTAATACAAATATAGTTCAGGGGATGAGCTACACTTCTAAAGGAGGCTTATAATGGTGTAACCTCAAGGAAAGGACTAGGTTATCCTGTAGAAGTCTGCTTAAAAGACACATAATAGCATCTACTGTACTCCTATGCTATTTTACCTCCCAAAATTTGATGTTTCTATTCTAAACATTTTTAGGGATAAATAAAAGCAGGTGTGAATATGTCAGAATAAGAATTAATCACAAAACTCCAAATTATTAGATGGGTTTGATTTGAAAGATGCCATCTCGATTTATACTGTAAGGAACCAAAGCCAAATCCATAAAGATTTGTATTTATCATCACATTCCATTAATCCTTCTAGGAAGTAATTTATTTAATTCAACAGTTTTCTGGGTTTGTTTTGGGGTCTGGAGGTTTTTGTTTGTTTGTTTCTTTAATTGTTAAGAAACTTGGCAAAGGAAAAAAAAAGGTCACTCATATGTTCTGTCTGCTTTGCAGAGCTCTGCCTGTGTGACTACATCATTTTAACTTGAAAGGAGCCTGTCTGGAAAAAGAATGATATACAACTTCTGGAATAATGCTGTGTTGTCTCGCTACAACAGTGAAAAACAAGCAAGCAAGCAGAATCAAAACCAGAAAATGCCAATGAAAGAAGGATCTTTCAGTGAAACTGGAGGGTAAATTGTATTAAGCCGCATATAAGGCATGTTTAAAAGTGGATACAGCACAAGTGCTCCATAAACCACAGTTCCATGCAAATTAACAAAATAAATAGTAGCATAAATGGTGATAATTATATTATTTTCAGTACTCCTCTTTCTGCAGCTGTATAGAATACTCAGCCTGTACTCAAACCCTGAGTAAATCAAAGCAAAGTGAATTTAATAGGTTTATTCAAAGTGTAGTGCTAATGTATCTTTATATAACTTAGAACAGCAGTACCACTTCTACAGAAATAAGGATAAATATAATGTGTCCTAACAAATAGCGATAACTGATTTTAACAGGTACTTAGAAAGAGAATATTTGTTTAGATCAATATCCAATTAAAAGTCTAGCTATTCAGAGTCTACTCTTTGGTTTC
This sequence comes from Aquila spilogaster, assembly GCA_024606505.1. NCBI lineage: Eukaryota > Metazoa > Chordata > Aves > Accipitriformes > Accipitridae > Aquila > Aquila spilogaster. The sequence continues at coordinate 6,073 of JANHGO010005024.1, forward strand.
CCTTCAAATTACGAAAGCAAAAGCTATTAGTAAATCTTATTAGTTTCATGCTGGTCTCTTGAGATTTTTTTCCACCTGACTACTTTGTGTCCCTTAAAAGATAATTTTAAACACAGTGTGATATTGATTGTTTCAAGGCACTAATGTGAACTGATCAAACACAGCGAAAAAAAATTTTACTGTATACATAGTCAAACTGAGGACTAAGATCTGTCAACATCAGAGGTTAATAATTTTGACTTTACTAAAAAATTAATACCTAATCAGTAACTCAAGAAGAGAATGGAATGCTACATGCATTTGTAATTGTATGGACTCTGGGTAACGTTACAGTGAATTAGCTGCAGAAACATCAGGAAAGTATGAACTGTGAAGTCTGCAGGTATATATTATTTTGAGGGAAGGAGGAAAAAAACCCTCATTTTTCTGTCTTTTCCTGCATTCTTTGTGTTCCTTCTGCCTAAATGACTAATAGTAATGCAAGACCACACATGCTGATTTCTTTTATGGACTGAATAATCATACAAGATGAGAAGTGAGACTAGAATTAGGTTTCTTTACTGAAATAGCTAGCTATAACCCTTCCTAAATATTGCACATATTATTTAATGGAAAGGTACTGTAAGCTGCAATGTTGAATGAAAATGATGACATTTTCCCTTTCTAGAAAAGGAGCTGAGATCCTGGAATGTCTCCCTATCTTCTCCTTCACAAGATCAGTTTTTAAAGCATAGCTTCTTTCTCTTCAGTGCTCCAACATCAATCTTGCTATGCAGGAAAACAAAAGTCCTCCTAGGCTTCAATATTATACCCATAGCTAGTTTGAACATTTCAGTTAAGGTATTCAAAACTAAGCACCACAACTAATTCCTCCTTTTCATTCAGGTTTTTTCTATTGTGCCTAGATAAGAGAGGGACCATGGCTGGATGATTCCCCCAGAGGGATGAAAGCCTTATATGTCTCTCCTGCCTTCCCTCAGCTAATAAATGTCAATTGACATAAGTGGCCTAGTGCTGTCTGCTAATTAGACTATCACTTATACAGTTTAACTAGATCAGTGTGACAGCATGAATGTAGTTAGGAAAAGAATCTGAGAATACTGTAAAAGAAATGTTAAAAAACCTGGTTTTTTTCATTAAATATATATATACACACACAGTTATAACACAAAAATGTTTTTAGTTTAAAACAAAGGAACAGAATTATTTTCATTTCACAATTAAAATTCCAGCACATACCATCATGTTTCCCTAGTAAGAATTGTTTTGATGAATGATATGAACAACACATCATTTAGTTTCATAACTCCTCCTGATTGTCAGCCCCTTGATATCAGACAACATTCACTATGGCAACAATATTACATAGTCATGCAATCTCTGTAGTAGCAAGAAAAAGAAGAAAAAAAAAACCCCAACATGTTACTAACAAGAACTAGAAGACAGAGAATTATTATGACGATATAGAATTAACAGCCTTGGTAGAGCTAATGAGAAAAACTGCCCTAATTTCTTTATATACTGATAAAATTTTCTGCTGTCATCTATGCTTTTGAGGAATGAGCATTTTGATTTTTTTTTAACATAATTTAAAGGTTTCTTCAGCTGGGTGTAATTCAAAGCGTACCAAAGGAACAGCAAAACCATCACTGACTCTAAGAGGTTTGGGATCAAATACTAATTTTGTAGGCAGTAGGAGAAGAACAAAACTTATTTCACTATCAAATACAATCTTCTTCTCACTTCAGTAATGTACCAGTGTCAACACAACTATATGAGTTCCATCAGAAAGAAAATTATATGTACTGTCTTCGCAGAACAATTATAAGCTGTATTACATTATACCACTCTTCTTTGAAGTTTCCACTGCATGTGAAAGAAATGTCTCCTGGTTAGAGAATCTCCAAGCTGTGAGAAATGACATGTTTTGTGTTATCCACTTGTTTATCCCCCACACTATTTTTTTTACACCATCTTTCACAGGCAGCATCACGGGATTGTCAGCAGAAACCACCACTGTAAAAGCTGTGCCGTTTTCCCACACTTTAGCTGTAATGAAATTAAAAGAGAACGCAGGGCCTAGTGTAGCACTCAGCATACCCACAATCAGTATATCAAATGATTTTAAACAAGGGGTGGTCTTACGTGTACGTCAGCAGCTTCCACTCCAACAAAATTGAAGCGAACTTTATCTAAGTGAAGAAAAGAATTCTTTCCAACAGTTGCTACTGTTCACACTTGAAGGATGTTTATTACAAGGAAACGTGAAGCGTACTAGTGAAGGGAAATAGCTAATGTGACATAAAAGCAAAACCAGCATGATGACCTACTTTTGTTGTTCAGCTGAACGAAGTTATGTTTCCTCTTGCCTTGAGAGACTGTGAATATCATTACTTACAGTACCAAACACATTATGCACTTACCTTCAATGACAGATCAAAGCATTGAGGCAATCCAGGGACAACAGTATGTAGCTGTAGTGACAGCTGTACACAATGAAGCCCTGTGAGGAGGTCACTGCATATAAAGGACAAGAAAACAATATAAAATGTTGTTGCGGGTACAGTGGAAGGTATTGAAATTATCACAAATATTAAGCCTGAGGCAGGCAGACTCACTCTTGCAGGAGCTCCACCTGATTCCCTGGTGAGTGCGAAGTCCCACGAACTATCCTGACCTTCACCACCAAGGAGACTAAGCGAAGAGGCCAAATTGCTTAGGTGATACAAGTGAACACAATGGCAGGCGTCAGATAATCCAGTCTTTTCATTGGCTGTGTTAAGAGAAACTGATGAGCAAAATATTAGCTTCTTCTGGATAACAGATTCCTTTGATCACTCAGTCGGCCGCTTATATGAAGGGTTAGTACATAGCTACCATAACTCCTCAAAGGGTGTCTATGTAGCCTCCAAACATTCCTACCTGTAAAGGTTTTTAGGATCAGGAAATTCAGAGAACCCGGTTTCTGCAGTTTAGACTATCTTGAGCCATTCACAGCTATAAACTTAATCTTTACTAGAGAAAAGAAGTTTTTAAAATGAGGTGGGAACTGAATAAGATTACAAAAGAATAAAGTTTACTCTGTGATGTGCCCAGAGTTCCTGACACTGTACTTTGTGGACATTGAAGTATTTGTTATTCAATAACCTTTAGTGCACTTTCTATTGTAAAGGACATAAAATATCAACCAATGCAACTTCTTTTTTTTTTTATCTCGTATGACTGCATCTGTCACAAGGGCTAACTTACTGATTAATGGACTCCAAAGATATTCCATGAAATTGTGTTCAACTTATTGATCATTTTCTGACATTTAAATATTTTTTTTTCTTTTATACCTCCTATACACTTGTTGCCTGCAGAACATGAGAATATATTTACTACTATGTATAAATACAGATAATTAAAGTGGTATCTCCAGTTATTTCAGGAATTAAAGTAACATTTTAGCTAATGTTGTACCAGCAGATGCAGGGCTAGTTTCTGCATCATTTAGCATGCTTGTAGCAAAAGCAGTCAGGAGCTTCAGTTCTGGTAGAAATGACAGACTGACTCAAGAGATATGATTCCTACCTTAAAATTAATGTATGTGAAGAAAATTGATTCATTTTTCATTATTTGCCTGAATTTGGATTTAGTTTCTAAAATCTCTGTATTACCTGCTCAAACATAAACAAGAGTATAATTGCATAACCCTGATTTAAATCAGAGTACTCTATATTAGAAAACAAATATGCATTCTTACTTTCAATAAAAACCTTGTTCTCTTAAATTAAATTAGAGGCTGCTTAAAAAGAATTGGACACATTTGTATATGCAGATCTTTATGGAAACTTTTTTTCTTTTAAGAAAAACAAAGTTTTTGGTGTCTGAAACTTTCTAAATTGTCTAGCAACTGTTCAGATTTAGTCACGGAACAAATCAACAATATGAACTATATTTAACTGTAGATAAGAAATGGCATCTGACATTTGACAAGTAATCAAGTATATTCATTATTTTCAGTTATTACCAGTCTGCTTATTTATATTTAGAATGACATGTATAAAATACAAAGTCTGCAGCCAGTATACAGTATACATCAACCCCCCCACAAAGGACTTTTATTTCTGAAGATGAAAATTTGACCTATATTTCTGGGATACTACAGAAAAAAAATTATACCAAAAAACATACAGACAGTTCAACACATGACACATACATTATTTTGTGCTAAATAACAATGCTTAAGCAAATAACAATAAAGCTCAAATTGTCATATGTCACGTTGTAAAAGGATAACACACAAAAGCTCCTCAACAATGGATACCTTCGTGTTCTGTTTTATTCCACATCAAACATAAAAAAAACTTATTCTACTTCACAGTGTAGCTAAGATGAAGTAGTTGGCACTATTTGTCATGGTTTAAAGATACACAAAGTTGTTAACATAGCTCGGCTAAGGCTTTGTGACTTGTCATCAACTTCATCTTGAGAATAACCTTAAAGAAATGGAGGTCAGCTAGTCTCTGTTTTACAGAGGTGAGGTACAATTTACAGTTCCAAGATTTTGGAGCCACTTCATTTAGCACTTTTCTAACAATTCTGAGAGAGAAAACTAAATGCCAACCAGGAAATTTGTGTTATACATATTCAAATAGCGAAAGATGCGCTCAGATTTTAGTTAACTGCAGGTGTAATTGTTACCTCCCCAAGACATAGCTCAACCTTCAGTCAGTGGATTTACCCACATTCAGCACATTTTTGGTTGTAGTTAAATATGCCAGGACTCTGGCTTGGGTTTCGACTCAGAATCTTTTCCAAAGACGACTGGCAGCAGGTGGTTTTGAATTGCATATGCAGTTTGTATAAACTCGGTATGATTAGCTATATATAATTTTTACTTCTTATGTAATAAAACAAGGACATTTCTGAAATATATTGGCCTCCAGGTCTTTCTTATCCAACAACAGCCATCACTACAACTGATAGAAAGTAATCTCAAATTACTTTGAAGGTACAAAATCCTTTCTGAAAACTCCTAAATCAAGGCTTTTTCCGAGCTACTGACAACATTCAATTTCTAAGGTGGAAAAAATAAAGCCATTGCCAGAAGAATTTAAAACAACAGGCTATGTTAGAGTTCTGAAAATCTTTTTTAGAATTAAACAAAATTACAGACATTCTAGAGTCTAGATTTCCGAGGAACAAATTTGGCTTGTTTCAATTACTTTAAAAAAAGATCCCACTAATAGACACATTCTCATCATGAAAAGTATACATAACATTGAAAATCCAGAGAGAAAAAAATAGGTCTCTACGTTTAAGTTTTGTCTGTTTGGTGCAAGGTACTTTTTTTTTTTTTTTTTTTTTTTTTCATTCTCATAGTCCCCATTTAGCAAAGTAATTAGCTCTTTGTGCATGGGCCTATATTCAAAGGCCCTCATTCAGGTAGGTAGATATGTAAATATTCACACTGGACTTAGCAGAACATCTTGAGGGCTGAAAGTTAAACAGAGCCATATCCAACAGTTTATGCTTTACACCTGTATGTGCGAACATACAAAAGTTCATGAGACACCCATAAAAATTCAAACCATATCTAGGGCCTCAGCTTCTCTCTTTTTGATAGAGCAATGCTTCCCGAGCCCTTTCATGAGTCTGGCCTTTCAGCTTAAATTTCTGAAACATTCAAGAAAGTTCTTCCTCCTCATTTTAGCACTGATTTATGACAGTTGACCCGCCAGAAGTGAACTCTGTCACCTAGTGATTGCCAAGCAGACGAGAGTGAACCAAGACTAACGATATTAGACAATTGCCAGATAAATGCATGGAGAGCAAAGATAAACAATGTCAGCTTGAAATGCTGACATGATGAAAGGCAAACAATAATGAACAATGTCAATCAGAGATTGCCAAAAAGATTAGGATGAGCAACGTTCCACTGTTCAGCCAACTTAAGTAAATGAAGATAAATGACACTAGACACTGATTAGCGAGCAAACGGACAAAACACAGGTAAGATGAATAAACTAGGCAAGGTGAATAATAAAAAAATCAAATATTTTAGTTTTTTTTATATGTAACATACAATACAGCATGTCTATACACTACAGTGTATAGTTTTTCTTCATATATTTGTTCTGTAATTCTGGAATTATACAACCCAACATGGTATACATTCTTACATAAATAAATGATTTTCAATTTCACCCAAGTGGCCTCTGCTTTCAAGACATTTTGTTCTCATTCTCTAGCCCTGAAGACTTGTAATTCCAGTTCATTAACAAAAACAAAAACTCTGCGGTGCCCTTATGGATTCTGTGGGTTGAGTTTCCTTTCCGAAAAACTTACACTAGAGGAGCTAGTCAGTACTTTCAATGAACACTTTTTAGAAACAGTACCTGTAACAACTAAGAACTGTAGCTATGAGAGTAATGGCTGTGGAGTACGAACAACAGCAGATATTCCCTAAGGCTTATGTAACTGATGATTCTCTACTAGTGATGTTCTCTGAAATGTTGCCCAAGAAAAGCATGGCAAGTCGACCTTTTTATGATAGAAAGGGAATCCTGGTAAGGCTTGTAGCTGGACTGTTTTGTACATGACATCGATTACAAGTGAACGATTCATAAAATGCATGCTTGCTTTGATACACATTAACTTGTTCACCCTTGCACATTGGCTTTGAGAAAGATTATTTCATAGCTTTGTGGAACATTACACATCAGTGTTAGGGAGTTTGGGATGATCTTAAAGAAACTCACCAAATCTCACAATCACAAACTTGATAACTTGTAATTAAACAGAAATTACAATTCAGAATTAGTGAGCCTTGTGCTAGCTGGATAACTCCATTGCCCTGAATCCTGAGTAGAACAGTGTACAAAGTATACAAAGTCCGAGATACTTCAAAGTTCCATGTTTAGTCCACAGGACTAGGGCAACAGGGGTAACATTATCAGTAATACAGAAAGAGAGGCTAATTTCACTGCATAGACACAGGGCTGCAGTGGTATGACACGGAGCTCTAGCACCTTTGAAACAACAGTCACAACCAATTTTACTACGAAAGCAGAAATAAATATTCATTAAAAGAAGATAAAGCAAGAGAAATAACAGCCCACTGTTGGGCTGAGAAGGGACCAGAAGTGCGGTGCTCTCCCATCTTAACTTCACTGCTGAATGGTACGCTACTGTTGAGAGACATTGAGAGGAAAGAAGTGATTCAAATAATTCCTTCAATTAAGAAGATTGAGAGGTCTATATTTTGTGCTGCCATTTCTCAGAAGAGGGGACCTTTGCTTTAGCTAAGATTTACTTGACGCATTATTACAAGCACTAGTATTAACGTAAAGTATTCAAAAATTTTGTACCAGTCCTTATCTGGTCTTCTGAATGGCATTTATCTTTACCAGTCAAATGAGCAAGTGGAGATAGGGAAGGATGCCATACAAAAAGTCTGACTGTGTGAGAAGCGCTGAGAAACCAGTTCCTACTTTCCTCACCCTGGAAATATAGATGTGCTTGAAAATATTCAGAAAGAATGCAAAAGCTAAATTCCTCTTCCACAGCTGTGATGCCATGGCAGGTTTTGTTGTTCTTGTATTCTGTCATGCTAATGAGCTTCCAGTGGATGAAAGAATCAGTTATATGTCTTTCAGGTAGCAGGTCCAGAGCAGTAAAAAAGGAAATACAGGATTGTATAGAACCATAATTCTACTATCATAAATGGCTGAAGACATTTTAGCAAATAATTATTTAAACGATAAATTTAAAAAAAAAAAAAAAAATCAGCCTAAAACACAAAATCAAAATTTTACAAAGTAGGAGCTGAAGTTCAATGGGGTTGAAGGCATGATTCTTCTTCAGTATCTAAGCTGTAGGCACCTATATCTGAACCAGTCATCCTAGCTCTGCATCATAGTCAGTAGAGGAAAATAAGCATTTCTGAGGGCATGTAATTCCACATTGATGAGCCCTCTCTGTTAGTCAATAAAAGGAGGTTATGATGACCAGTTTAGATGTAGATATCAAACTTCTAAATGTCTAGTGAGATAAATTTTCCATAAGGCCTTTGTCACTCAAGTATGGCAATTCTCAGCTTAACCTTTACAAAAACCTTAATAAGAAGAAACCACACAGTAAGTTAATGCTCACATTTTCAACAGTTTGAATGTGGAGTTCACACTGCCTGGTTGGCTGAGCAGAGAGTCCCTACACCTGTTGGCAGACAGCTCTATGAAAGGGGTCATGCATAGAGCATCAAATACTATTCCTAGTGAGAAGTTTATTAAAAGCATCCTAAATGCCAAGTGAAAGCTCCTTTCTGTGAATGGACAACTAACAATGTCCTTTAAAATTCATCATTCGGTCAGTCAGTTCAACTTTGGTAATATGATGGTAGTTTGAGACACAAAAGGAACTCTAGGTTCAATGCTAGCCACCATGCTGGCCTTCTGAGAGTTTCTAATCTGTCCTTAGTGTCCTAACTACAAAAAAAGAGTTACTATCCAGAATGTGCTATTAAACACCTTACCCACATCTCAAGAAAAAGAAACTGCAGCTTTTAAAGAGTAATTCATAAATTCCCTTAATTCCAATGCAGTGCAAATCTTTCATTTTCATGCTCACATACATTCCTTTGAGCATATTTCAGACCAAGTGGCCTTTCTTTTTCTGCTTCTTTACACAATATTTGTGGGTAGTCACTTAAGAATGCTTGAATGAATTATGCTGAAATGCTTATGAATATCTCTTTTCCTCTTGATTATTTATGGTGCAAGCCTTTCTTTACTGAGATATTACAATTATCTGAGTTAAGCAGACATCTGCGAATCCAGTCCATAAATTGTAGCTTCTTTTTTTTTTTTCCATTAGTTTTTCCCCTTACATGTGCCCCACTTTGAATGGGGTAAAGATGCCAGTATGAATCTGATAGCTGATGTTCAGTTGATGCAAGACATCCTTATTTCAGTAAATTGAAAGATTCTTTGGCAATCTAAATTAGCAAAGAATCTTCCCCTCATGAAGGCTACAATTTATTTCTTCATTGGAACAAAAATCATCAGATGATACAATACCATGCTTATCACAGTTCAGGTTAAATTGAAATGGCATGTTACTCTTCTATTTGTTTTAGTGTCTGTCCTTAATAGGTACCAAATGGCTACCGTAACTTGATCTGTTCTTTTATGGTCCTGAGTGGAGATATTTTCTTAACTACAACTTCATCCACATTATGTATGTATATATAATTTCTAATGATTAGAAATCAGAGCACCTTAAAGTTTGGAGTCAGATCTTTAGCTGTATCTTCAATGAAATGGATGTTTGCATCAGCTACAGATGTGATATTGTGGTGACTTTAATGCCTTTTCTTCTGGTGGTTCGACTAAAATAAGATAGCTTCTTTCCACTGTGTATTGAAAAAGAAAATCAGTGTGAAATTTCATCATCTATTTCATCATAACATTTGATAACAAACTGAAATGTACTTCAGTGATGTGCTACTATAACTGCGTGCGAAAGCATTAATGGTGGGAGGAATTAAAAATGGCTCTTAGAAATAAGGAACTTTAAAAATTCATTTATAGCACAGCAACTATAATTGGTACAAGTTTACAGAGTTATTTTACAGAAGTATGCTGAGTTGCCCATTACAGCTTGCTAAAGCAATATTTTCCAAAGCAACATTACACCTCATTCTGGAAGATTCTTTAATTAATTTGAATGGTGAAGCACTGCAAAAATAAAAAACAGAAAACATGTTATGCAACATTTAGTTCCACTGAGCCATACAGCAGCATAATTTTTACCAGTTTCTCTATGTTCCCATTGTGTTTAATTCTGTTACTTGTGTTAGACTGCAGATGTCTCTGTCTCTTCCCCACAGCTAAGACTGTTCTCTAATACAGTGTAATGGCTACAATATAAGCCCCCAGATCTAAGACAATTCACTTGTTATGGGAGGTTAATAAATATTTTTTTCACATTTCTATGGAACATTTACTTTCAAACACATACTATTGACTGAGGTGTTAATTCAAAACAGTCCTTTGAACAGCTAGTAAGAAAATGAGAAGTAAAATCTAGTTTCAGAAAACGTGTAAAACTGCGTAGAGGAAAAAATATCATGTCTGCAGATAACTTTTAAATTCTTCTCATAGACACATGACAATATTGGACAGAGTGGAACCTCATTGCTTTCTCTATACGCAAAAGCACAGCAGCCAAACATTCAAGATTTGGGAGAAAAATCTACAGAACGGGTCTGTGTTGTAGCTGTTCCAACTTGGTGATTTCAAGCCAGTTTTTCTGCTAAGAGCACTTAAGTGCACTAGCATACAACTATACATCCACTCATGAGTCCTGCCTCTTACCAAGGACATGTCTTCTCACGAAGTCACCCTGCTCTGAGACTTCTAGCTAGTGCTGAAATACCAGTAATAACAAAAATTCTTTTGCTTAGCAGATTTTCACAGGTAAACAAATAAATACTGGATGCTGGGGGAAAGGGAGACTGTTTAAAGTCTGCACTCAAATGCAATCACCACTATCATAAATTTCTCAGCTTTGTCTACTGGTCCCAAGCATTAGTCAAACCTTTGCCACTAGAAACTATTTTTTAAGAAAAGATACTACTGATATCTATGCTGAGTACAGGATGCCATTCTGTCAGACTGCAGAAGGACTCACTCTTTCCACTCAATGCTATGGGTGGCATTTGGGAATAGATGTTTATTCAGAGTGAACGGAAGAAAGAAGGAAATAAGAAGTTTATCAGCAGCCGACAAAGCACACATACTGTGATGATTAATATGCATTTGAGTGGAGAACTGCTCTTTTTGCCATTAAAAATTGTATTACTTAAATCACATCTTTCATCAAAGTCTTCTAATTGCACTACAGTTTGTGATTATTTAATTATCTGTGTTTTCTTTTCAAGATGGTATCTTGAAAATATACCATATATATTAGAGTACTTCTTCACTCTTAAGTGTAATAGCAGAGTAGGTTTCTCCTAGAGAAAACCATTTTCTTCTTGTCCAATTTGGCCAAAAGCAAGTAAATAAATGCAAAACATTCTCAGTTCTTCATTTGAAAAGTTACATAAGTAGACATCATAATTATAAATTCCTGTTGCACTTTAAGGTTCACAGGACAAACTTACAATAGCTTCATTACAAATCCTGTGTGAACTCTTCATACATTTTAAACACCTGGAATATTTGAATTTCTGATTTTACTGGTACAGCTTTAACAAGATAGATATATCCTTACTCAGTATAAACTGGATGAGGCTCTGACTGTATGTTTTTTGTTGATTCTGCATGCAACTGAAGAGAGAAACAAGGAAATAGATATCTAAAAAAAGGGTAAAATGTGGCCATTATACCGTGGCTTACATTATGACATAGTTCAACTTGCCTTTTAAGGGGTCACCTCTTCTTAAAATGAATGACATGGAGAGGTGGTTCCTTTTTCAAATGTTTTTTTTATCCTGCTCCCAGTGAGATGTTCAGGTTTTTTTGGTTCTGGCAGGTCTGTTTTGAAAGAAAAACAAATGAAAAAGGGTTGAGTGCCTATACCCTATAACGTATATTAGGTTTGTTTTAGGCTCATTCAGATGAATAGTGATTTGCTGCTTTATTAAATGTCATCTGTGTAGTAGAGATTTGCACTAAAAAAATTCCAAACATCCTGGGAAATCAAGATTTATCAAAATGGCACTTTGTCAAATTAGCATGTAATATAGTTCTTCAAATGGGATAATTATGCATATATTGATTTCTATCTTTTATGTGTGTGGGTGTGTGTGTTTTTATAAAAACCATAATGAAATACAGGAACAATACATTGTAATTAATGTGATTAAATGAAAAACATCTCAAATCAAATTAGTGACAAAAATTTTCTTTTTACCTGTGAACTTTTTTTTATATACTCAATGCATCTTAACAATATTTGGTATCATATTTGGCTGGAGATCAATCGATTTGTCTGCCACACTGTGTGAAGAGCACAAGACCTGATGGATAGGTTTTTGAGATAAGCAGGAGAAAAGCTGTGTGTAATGAAAATATATATACAACTGAATAATATAATACAAATATAAGCTGATAAACTTAATTCCTAACAACACATTTTCTTCACATCAGTAGATATTAAATGCATGTAAATATGAAACATTCTTCCAGACACCTTTATTCTCATAGCACCATGAGTGCTTGCACCTCTATAATTACAATATTATTCTTTGAAATATTTTTACAATTATAAAGAAGGACAAGATTTAACTAAAAAGGTAATTAACAAGCAGTAATACCTTAAATATCCCTGTTTAAGTAGGGTTCCAGATTTTCCATGTATTCATTTTAGTCAGCTCTGACAGCAAGTCTGTGGCTGACGGTTATGCCAGTCATAACTGAGCCTCTTTCCCATTACACTCTTATTATCGGAGCTGATGGGTTGCTTTTGAGAGAAAGAGGTATCAGTTTTATATCACAAGAAAACTTTATCTGTGCTACTGTATTCTTTCTGCTTCATCTTTTTTTTTTTTTTCTTTTTAAAGAAAAGGAAGGATTAACTTAAACACAAGAACTCTACTATTAATGTAAAGGCATTATAGAAACCAGAAATGTAATGATTGGAATCTGAATGCTAAACATAGGAAGGTATTCTAAGTCATGATAATACTATACTGCTGTAACATGTATTTATAGATCAATTTTATATTATAAAATCATAAATTTAGAGAATCATTACCAGTCATGTGACATCATTAGAAGCCAATCACTTATTTTATTTTTACCACTGCTTTGAAGCCACTGATACAATCTCAGTGTAGTAAGTCTGATCAAGAAATCAACGTCAGTCCTACCTTAGAGCTGTTGAGTCTTCAGACTTTTATTTCCAATAAGATAATATTAACTCAATAAATTAACTGTTTCTTTTTTTTCCTTTTGGAGAAATTAAAAACATCTTCCATGCATAAGCCAAGATGAAATAAAGCCCATAAAACACTAATATGGAATAGTGTCAAGTAACAGAAGTGGTTCATGTACTTGAATGCCTTTGGAGGCCTGATCGCAGCCTTAGACCTCATGTGTTCTTGCGTCCAGTACACAGACTAGAAAAAGGATACTCACTGTTCAAGAGCAAAAACACTCGGCATCTTATACTACATCATATTTGCATTTAAATGAGAAAGGGTTTAATAAGATATTCCGAGTTGTTCTGAAGGAACAGGTGGGAAGCCAACCATATTTTTCTTTTAGATTGTATGGAAAGCCATTTTACTTAATTACACAATTATCTCAACCAGCATTTTTTTACTGACTAAAAAGGAACACAGAAATGTATGAATTAACAAACTGATGAGATGAATGGTTCATTTGTTCAGCATCTTATTTATCAGAATGGCCAGTCCTTGGCATTTCGGGCAGACATACAAAACACACTGCAGTAAACAGGTGTCGAACAATTTTTCCGTTGGAAAGGTTTCCTCCTTTCCCTCATACGGAATACCTCGTATGCCATCCAGAACTGCCATTTCAAACATTTGTTGGCTCTATGCCTGTGCTCAGTTGTTCATAACTGTTAGCTATTCATCACTTCAAAAAGCCAGCTCAGCACACTTCAGGCTTCTGAACTATTTCCACCACCACCGCCATCACCACCACCACCCCCATTATATTTGAGAACTGGGGGGAAGAGAGGACGGCAACTACCATTTCTAATATTGTGGCTCCCAGCAGGAGAGAAGTTTACATTTCTAATGTATTTCTATTCTATTATATTGTATTCTTTATTCATTTTTACACTCTGGAGGAGAAAACAGTTTTTGACATATTTCCTAAGTCACATATATGTTAACCTTTTAGTTCAAAATGGGTTAGAGAATGACTATTTTAACAGTGTAACCGGTTGAGGGAGGGGTGGTTTGCTTAAAATGGATAGAGAACAAAGATACTATTTATTGTTAGCTGAAAGTGTAGGACTTGTTTTCAGTTTAATTTTTCTCAACATATATTCATTTTTGTTATGGTTTATTTACATACAAGTCCAGTTTAGTTCTTAAAATACTTATTAGGCAGTAGGAAAAAACCACAGAGACCTTCAAGAGAAAAAGCACTGTGATGCAGAAGGCAGCTTGTGTATTTGTAAGCTGCAATGGGTAATATACAAGACATGTCCTGAGAGCTCTTAAATGCAGAGTTCTGGTGCTAGTAAAAATTTCATTTTTAAATCCACCCAAACAAATGTTACCCTTGCTGCTGACATTTTTAATCCTTTTCGCCTGCTCCTGTAGCTAAAAATTGAAAGTAGGTCATGCTGCAGTATGACCTGTTACGGATTCTCCATCACAGTCGGAAAAGGAGTAACTGGCTCAGCAAATTGATAAAATTAATTAAAAAACAAACAATCATAAGGTATGAGGCTTTCTTCGATGCAAAATTAACACTGAAGTCACAGAAGCAATAAATAGGACAGAACCCTTAACAGAGAAGTTGAAAGAACTCCAAAAAGTTGCAGATGCTCATTTCTGGGTAAAAACTTGAAATTAAACTTTCCAGACACTACATTTCCAGAGACTATAGCATTGAACTTTACAGATGAAGCACTGATGGCTGATATGAAACCTAACTGAATGATCCCAGTCATCTGGAACTCACTGATTACAGTCATCTGTAATTTGGATATTTATAATCATCCATTGCATTCATTTTTCCAAGGCTGGGCTTAAGAATATGGAGCAATATAACACTAGCCACCACTTTACCTGAGCCCATGGACTCAGGACACAAAGAAATTGTGCTGAAATTCTATGCATTCTTTAATAATGTGTTGGATCAAAACATATCAGTTGTCCTGGACACACACTTTTTAATATTTGCTAGTCCAAAGATGCATGTTACACAACATATCTGGAAAAAATCAGTGCCACTGTGTGAATGCCAGTTACTTTTTTTTTTTTAAATTTATACATATACACACACACACACCCCCCTATGTATGAAAATATATTACATAGGCAATGTGCTATGCATTATTGTTACACGGCAGGACAGGAAAAGCATTATTACTTAATGCTACAGAGAAGATAGATTACTAATAGATGATCCCTCACCCGGCTAGTAAACATAATCTAACACTGTATTACATGATGGAATTCTTTAGAGATTTACAATGACTCCATAACTTTTAAAATCTTCCAGAGCTATACCAAGCCTTTTGACACATAATGCATTGCAAAACAACACTTCACTACAAACCCTCGTAACTTCCTATTTAATTTTACTACTGGATTCTCTGCAACAAGATACTTTGGCTTCTGTATATTTTGCATAATATAAACACCTGCATATACTAGGACTGCAATGAGAAGAAGTTAATTATGTCATAAGTTGCAGGTTCTTAGTTTGAATTTACTGAGAAGCAAAGCCAAGTCCCAGTTGCAGGCTGTCAGCTTTCCTTTGAATTGCCACAATAATTAATATCCTTTTCATCTAAAAGTATGCCACCAAAATGGGACAGGTGGTTTAAACAGTTGCTAAAAACTGCTAAATATCTCTGGCAATGGTGCCATAATGCAACTACAATGATGGTCTTTTCCTGAAAAACTAAACAGGCACAAGCCTAGTTTAGTTACTTTAAATGCAGTTCTACTTGTTTGTCTATACTTCCACGTATATAGGGGTGGGTTTATGTTTACCTATTTGTGCAAGCAACAGGAATGATTACAGAATGTAAAAAAAGAGAGGAAAAGATGACTCAACATTTCAAAAATACCAAGGACCTAAATTTCAAGCTCTGAATTATAGCTCATTTTTCTTCACAGATCTTGAGTGCAGACCCTCTTCTGAACTTGTAGGTTAGAAAATGTCAAAAAATGCATCACTGTTCAGAATAATGCAACAGAGAGGGAAGCAAGGAAAAAAAAATAATCCACTGGAATCCTAAATGTTAGCACTAGCTCTGAAAGCAAATTTGTAATGTAACCAACTATTGCTTCCATGTGGCATTGGTGATCTGAGGACCACAGAAGTTAAATTAGCTGCATGTTATTACCAAAGTTTTCCGTTAATATAAGCAAAGCTGCTGTGCCACCTGGTGAACATTTTCATATGCAAGAGTCTCTTTTGCTGTATTTATCAATATAAAAGACAAATTCAAGTACTCTTGACAACTTTTGTTGATGCTTGCATTAAAACATGTGAATAGTTGCAATCAGTAATGAGAGACTCCATTTCTATCACTACAGAGTACTGGCCTTTTGTCAGTACATAACTAATGTGCTCATTATTTTTCAACAATGTTTTAATTTTAGAGAAAGTGAAGAAGCATTATTTGTGGCATATGGAAAATAATCTACAGGGATAATATATTTGATGAAAATTTCACTTCATTTTCAGCTCATGAATTGACCACGATCAATCATGATTGATGATCAAATTACAATTAGATGATCAAACTTGATCATGTAAATGTATTCATTTTCAATATTTTTTTTCACTGAAAACTAAATAACTCTTGGCCCATCAGCTGTATGAATCAATCTGTTGAAAGTATTTAATAATACTCTGGTATTAATGTTATTCAAAGCGTTAAATCAAAGCTATCAGACACAAAGCACACAAGATGGGTTATTCTTCTGGCAGATAAACATCAACCCTTAGAATCAAATATCCAGAACAAAGTCTTCATTATATATCTGAAATATATGCTCTGGAAATACATTGTGACAAGTACTTAAAAGTACCTTTGCCAATAGGCACCATATTTATGAAACTGATCACAAAAAGTCATTAATTCAGTCAAAGCAAATTCATGTTGAAATTACCACACACCTAGATGGGACACAGACAGGCCTGGCCTAATGCGCATTGTGCTACTCCAGTAAAGAGACAGAGAAAAATACATAAATGTGGGAATCTCAATTATCTTATCTATAGGATGTAAACATTGCTTAGTGACTATTTACCATATATCCTGATCACATATTATTTACCTAATAGAAAAAATGCCTTTTAATTTTAAGAAAGTCTGGATTCAGATAAAGTCTTGATTCTCATTTCATGCTCTAGAAAGCCTACTTTCACAAAAGACTGAAGAAGATATTTTCTGAATTTTAGAGAAGCTCAACACTTAAAGTATGCCTTGGTCCAATACGTATAAGGGATTTGAGTCTCTCTTAAATTGTTCTGTTATCCTGAATTCAGTTTAGGGAAAGTAATTTTCTTCACGTATTGTCTCACCAGTTTTTGTTGATTCAGTCGATATACTGATTCTCCTTTTAGAATTGGTTAATTTATATTATTTATATTTTCTCTTGACTTCTGTGTAATTTCAAGTGTTGGACCTGCCCCTGTTTGTTTATTCTTTTTATACTGAAAGTGGGCACTTTTCTATATGCCTTTGGGATGAGAATAAAACTAAATTAACCCCTTTATAAAGAAGTCTAAATTATTTGGGTAGGATATTGTGTTTTCTGGTAGAAAGTAGTATTAGATTTTGGACACCTTAATGAACTTTTTGAATAATCCAGAAACATATTTTCTACAGTACTGTATTTTTTATAGTAACAGGAGTACTCTGATTAGGTGAATAACCTGGAGCAGTGCATTGAGCTCTGGGGTCCCCAACATGAGAAGGACATGGACCTGTTGGAGCGAGTCCAGAGCAAGGCCACGAAGATGATCAGAGGGCTG